>APFE031379065.1:10651-57404 GCA_000404065.3 Pinus taeda
TTTATTAATTTTTATAAATTACTAATAGTAATTTTTAATCTCCAAGTTTATGATAACCCATGGTATTGACCCATGGTATTCATGTGAGCATAGACTATTTAAAGGGGAAATTCTATCTGAGATCCATCTTAATTCTGGGTCTACCAAGTGCTCAGAGGGATAAATAGGTTTCATCCTCCTAAGAGTGGTAGATGTGGAGTTAAGATGGATATAGGTTGGTTTTTATGATAATGAAGATATTAAATAGACTTAGGAAATTATATTGTAAAAACATCTTAAGGTGAATCGTTAAAGCATAGACATTGGACAAGTATATTTGTATACTTCTGTTTTAAACTGAAACAAATCCAGGGCTAGAAGGAATGGATTGATTGCACTAGTCATCCTTCTATAACTTTCCAACATATGCTGGAGTAAACAGATTGTAATTTTGGTAATTTTTCTAATTGCAAATGGGAACATACTTGTGTATTGGCAGAGTGGTTACGAGGTCCCTAGAAGTGATGAATTTGAATTCTTCTTGGTTTTATATATAGTATTCGGTTTTTTCTCATGCTTTCTGTGAATGACACAGGTGAATTTTATCCTACACCCACTAGGTTATAAATATGTAATTTGGGTAATTTTGATTTCAAAAAATATTTTAAAGAAATGCAATGATTTCATCTGTGTATTCAATAAACAGAATATTCTAATGGAATTCTATATTTGTGGTTTACCTATACAAATTCCATGGAGAAGTGTTAGCGGTGTGACATTAATTGTCCTCAAGCAGAGGCTTTAGTTTTACTCTTTTCTGGAAGCAAATACTTTCTTCCAACATTTTTGAGTTCCATCCATGAAAAATTTGAAAGTCCTAATAGTATTCAATTATGGGTTCAAGAGAGACACAGTATTCAATTATGGGTTAAAGAGATCCACACTAAATGATCTATCGGCCTTATCTTCAGTTAGTTTAAGACTATTCACTTGGAGAGGCTTCATGTGCCCCCACTTCAAGAGCATAGTAAAGTCATGTAGGACTTAGAGAAGCTATCTTTAAGCTTTTAGTGTTGATTGGAAAATTGTCTGGGTTCAATAACACCCAGTCGAGCATTAAGCTTCCAATAATGCTAGATTTTAACCTGGAGCACTTTTTGTGATTTGGAGGAGATGCCCCCTCGTATTTGTGACACATCTTCAGTTGTGAATTGGACTATTACTAACTGTCATTTCCTTTGAATGTTACTTGATGACTTGGGGAACCTCAACTCTTTAATAATGTTAAGGAAGGAAAGAAAGTACATTACGCTAAGTTCTCTTATGCTTTTCAAGTTTTTCTTGGATATCTACAACGTTTCGGGTAGGAAAGTACATTCTATTAATGAAAATTTGTCTTGATAGAAAGGCCCAACTTCAAATTCTAATGCTTTCAAAAAACATTGTATAACTGTAATGTTTCTAAAAGGAGAGCATATTTTTTCAATTTAAGTATCATGATCCCATATTCCAACTTATTTTTCAGTAACCCATTAGGCTTTGTAGCTTTGAATAAATCCATGTCTTTTGATAAGATCCTCTTCCAAATTAAAATGCAGTTTCCTTTTGGAAGTAACCACATACAGTGTCTTGATTTTGTTATTGAGAAAAGAGAGGTTGTGAAACAAGCCTGTGCCATACAAGGACTTGATTCATTGATTATGTATCAATTATGGCTCTAGATGTAACAATGTCTTGATTTTGTTGCTTGAAAATAGAGGTTATTCTTTACTATTTCACAAAATTTCTTACAATCTTTCCATGAGTATTGATTTGTAATCTCAGTCACTGAGGGATGATTGTAATGACAAAGGTAATATTCCATGGTTTGAAGTTCCCCTCTTACTAAATATTTAAATATATCACCACAATTTAACTGTTAGTTAAACGAATTGTATTTGATTTGTAAACAATTCATTGCTTGATTTATAGATTTTGATTTTTTCCCCTTTTTATTTTTTTCTCAGATTTGGTATGAGATATCTTCGAAGATTTGAGTTCCCTAGTTTCCCCACCATAGTACGAGGTTTAGATGCTATCATTAAATATTCTTGGAACATTACAACTTTTCCAGTAAGTGTGCTTTGAAACATTGTTGTCGCTTTTCCATGGTGTTAATGCAAATAAGCACTACAACTAGTGCCATTATTTAGATCAAGTGCTAAAATCTATGTGGTCTGTAATGATGGAGTGATTGTTTTATAGCTACTAAGGTCATATGCATTTTTATCTCTTATGTTGTCCTAAGATATTCAAATTCAGAATAAGAATTCAGGTCTCGTTTCCACTGTAGATTGTAGTCAGCTTCTTGAACATAATATATAGTAGATTATCTTTTACTAATCAACTGTGGATGTGATCCCTCACAGGAAAGAAAATTCAAAGTGACTTTGATTTAACATTGATTTGTCAAAACATCCACACAGGAAAGGAGATTCAAAGTGACACTATGATGGCCATTATGTCAAGCCAGGTGGTCGCACTCCTTGATCGTGGGCACGATTGTGATCAAGATGGAAGACTTCATAGTCTAGATTTATTGTTTAGCAATGATAGTTAGTGGGCTCATTCACAAAAGCTTCTATTTCACTAATACTTTTTATAGTTGTCAGATTCAATTTCCAAAGGTTTTAATTACATTATAGAGTTGAGTTTTGAGAGAGTTGTGATTCACAGTGTTAAGTATAGCAGATATGACACTTGAACAAAGACAAGCATGGTAGAGGTATCAGACTCTATTATATGCTTACCTGCATATTATAAAGGAATTGGTTGGCTTTTTTATTATTTTATAAACAAGTTCCATGTCGTGGAAATGTGAAAAAAAACAGTGATATTGCCACCATGTGGCTCTTGTCATATATGGTTTTATACTTTTTCAAAAAATTCTCTAAGAGTTTACAATGCTAAGATTCACTAGGACTTTACAAAGTTTTATTATTTAGTGAAAAACTTGCGAAGATATTACAAGATTTTATAATTGAGTAAAATATTCGCCATGCATGGTGAGAGATTCACCAAAAAATTTTATATACATATTATATTATTGATAAAATCGCCTTCCATTTTTCCTATATACCATGGAGATTCGCCCATTTATTATATTTATAAATTTAGGGGGGGTTCTTAAAATTTTCCCTGGTAACAGATCTTAGTTCAGGCTTTCAGAATGAAGGAAAAGACATATACGCAGGTTCATTTATACGAAGACGTGTATACACGTGGGTTAGACGTTACAAAAGCGCATATATGTTGGAGAACTTACTTTTTGACCGTGGTAGTTAGTCCTTGGTATTTGAACCTATCGTTTTGGACCATGGTGTCTCGTCAGATGTGTTGATCCCAGGTATTGGATCCATGGTGTTGATTTATTATGGTTTTGGACCGTGGTATTGTGAAAGGCATAAGACTATAAAAGAGGAAGGAGATCATTTGGCAAAGGATCATCTGAATTATTATTGAATATCTGATAAAGTGCTAGATCTGGAATACTGGTAATCGGGTTATGGTGCATATCTGGATCTGAATGAAGGAGGAACCCTAGCACAAAGAGAAGGATAAGTTCTATTGATGGGTCATAATATTTATGCTTGAATGGTAGTATCTTTGTATGATTTTGGTCTGTTATATGTGGCGCTTGCTTTATCTATAACAATTGATAATCTGGGTTAATTAGTGTTTGAATATCTGAAAGAGCGAATTATCCTTTATAGATCTGTATGCAGGTTCAGTGAGGCTAAGGCGCATATACACGCTGGTTCAGTGAATGAAAATAGTGTATATGTAGGTTGTTCCAAACACAGAGGCATATGCATGCATGCTGCAGGTTATTGAAATAGCGTATATATTTTGAGTTGTGATCTAGCTGCTTTTGTTTATTGCTACTGTGTTCTGGGTTCAGATTTTGGTGTGTGGTTCCTGGTACTGTGTTTTGGGTACAACTATCATAGAAGTATCTACTTGATTCAGATATAAATGGTGAAAAGGGGATTGATTGATGGAGAAATTCTTGATGATTGATTGATGTTCATGGATCCAGTCTGAAAATTTATGAAACGTGGTCCCTGGAAGAAAGAGAAGGTTGTAGCCTTCAGTAGGCAATCACCTACGCACTAGTATCTTGGCTAGTGAAAGAGCTAAAGGGGGTTGTAGCTCTCTGCAGGTTGCAGCCTGCGTACTGGTAAAGGACTGCACCAGTACATTATAAAAGAAGTTTCTAATTTAAAAGAAGGTAGAGATGAATTGCAACAGTTGGTTTTCACCCACATTGGGCTTCCACCTTATATCTTTTGTTCTTATATGTGATTGCCTTTATGCTCTATTTTACTGTTTCTGGTTACTGGTTATTTGATTCTGAAACACAGATTAACAATCAACATAAAAAAGATAAAGTAAATTAAAAGTTTGCTTTGTATACGCGGGTTTCCTTCTGCATAGTTGTGTATATACGCAGGTTTAATTACCTGAAGTAGCGTATATCATTTGATTTTTGAAAATGAATATTTGACTTGACAATACTGATTCACCCCCCCTCTCAGTATTATTTCCAGCACTTTCTGCAGCTTCGCACTGCTCTAGATTTGTGCAGATCTAGACCCAGAATACCTTCTACTTTCTATTATCGTGTTGTTTACAGATCTAATCTATTTGATAAAGTATTGGAAGTTAGATCTAATTAGCAGAATGTTTAAGCAAACATTGAACAATGTTAACCATTTCACGCACTTAGAATAAACTGAGATTCACATACATCTATAACATAAGCATATAGATCAAACAGATATATTAACCATAAAGTCAGATCCTCGATAACCTAGATTTAATGTATAATTTTCAGAGGAAACTTATCTTTATTTCCACTTTATCACCAATACATTTAGATTTTCCTTATTCACTTAGCTGCAGGGGTCCACGCACATATCTGCAAACTCTTCCAAGCCTTTGCATACACAGTTACAGAGCCTCTATTCACTAACCAAACACTCGACTCAGACTTACATATGCTTTTAGACTCTTCTTCTCAAGAACCCATTATAATTCATATCCAAGATCATATCCAAAAGGAACGGCCTTTCCCTCATAGAGCCGCACTCTATTTATACATTCCTATGGTCCGCGAACTGACTTACTTCCTATTATTCTATATTATTTCTTGGGCGAAAAACCCTTTGACTCAACCTTTTACATTTTTCACTCCGCATATTTTGGAGGTTTACAATATTTTAATCCTAATTTGTAGGTTATCATACCCAAAACTGTTATGCAAGACCTCCGCTACCCAACATATGCTAACTAAAGAAAATAACATAATTGTTCTTCTTCTTAATAGAAATATGAAAATTTTTCCTTGCCATAGGAAAACATTTAGAAAAAAAACATGGTTACAATTTGAAAGGATGCCCTAATATATTCAAACATCAATAACTCTTTTGAAACCAGGGAAAACAATCTTGAGGGTAGTTTCCCTACAAGTACAAAGCTAACCAAAGTCTGGAAACCTGAGATCATTTAATAATAAAAGATCTATTAAATTTAACTCTCATTTATGATAAAAAAAATTGATGTACAAAATATGAGGATTTAAAAAATACAAATGTTTCATCAAAATTCAACATCCTATAACAACGGTTGAAGTTCAAAATCTTATTGGGCAGTCAGCTATAAACTTCAGAAAGAAACAAGTACATAAAACTCCTTTTCATACAACTCAAGAAATAAATTATTGATCATTATAGTCAAACCTATAGATCTCTTCATTTGTACTCTTCTTTATAAACTTGCAAAGCATTTCAATAAGAATTTGTTATCTAGCATATTAATAAAGTAAGATAGGAAACACCTTCTAAATATGGTATACTGATGTCACAAGAAACACCAAACCTTTTGGGATACATGGTTTGTGTTTTAGCAAAGCCATCAAGAACAATTGTTGCTGAGGGTTATTGCCATATTTCATCTTGGGAGAAAGTATTGGATATGCTTTGTTTCCTTCAAACAAATGTGTCTTGTATGGAGATGTTTATAAGGAAATCGATAGGAGACTCAGAATAGTTCAATATATCATCATATATTATATCCCACTAGTCAAATCAAGAAGAAAGTTGTCAAGAGATAGGATAAATCAACTTGCATTTGCGTACTTTGTCATATGCATAAGCATGGAATATTGTGATGAGTACTATTTACTTCATTTTGAAGATAAGTGGCTAATTATCTACAAGGATCCTTAGGTGGATAAGAGAAATGGAGCACATATTGCTAAATATTTCCCCAAGTGAGACCTTCACATTTTGGAATCAGGTTGTAATATTTACTGTTAGAACTAGCTCACTTGAAGATGTTTAAGTAGTGATTACATGTTAAGGATTGGGCCAAAATCATGGTAGTGGAATTCTAGGGTTATAGAACTCATTAATTTGAAATCAATTTAAATTCCAGTTTTTAAGAAGTTGACAGACTATTTGGAAGATATCAAAAACTAGACCAATTATCGGTTAATTCAATCTTACCGCCTAGAATGAAGAATAGATGCACAATCTAGATTCCTAGAAGGTAAAGATTAAAAGATATTTTCAAATTCCCAAGAACCAAGGAAATTGTGTGTATGTATACAGACATATTAGCCATATTTTCATCTATACGTTATATGACTTAAGAATGTCAGATAACGATTATCATTAGAGTTTAGTCGCTTCAATGGCAAGGTTCATGGAAATTCCGAGAAAAAAAGGGCGGAAATAATGTTTTTTGTTCAATCATAGACCAGAAATCAATTTTGTATGAGATGATAGGAAATAAGGTAGAACATAGTCAGTTATTAAGACAATTTTCTTTCACATAAAAATATTATTGTTTAATATTTTTGTTTTTGAAGCTTTTTTCCAATTTCATGCCATGGGGCCCACCCAAAGTTATAAGAAGATCTAAAAAAATGAAAGTTAAGGAAAAAACAGAAGGTGAAAAATAGGCATTTTCAGAAAGGGAAATGCTAGTAAATATAAATCCTTGGCATCATAGTTGTGTGCCATTGTTTTCTCTTGGAATAGTAGGCCCCCAACTTTTCAATGAGATAATTCCCACCTACAGCTGGGAGTATTGAGCATGTTCAAAAATGATCTAGCATATCCTGTTAAAGCTAGATTTGATTGTTAAAATCCTAAAATTAATAGAGATGACATCATACACAACTAGGTTTTCTCCCTCAAGTTCTCTATTCTTAGGGACAACCATGACTTCCTTGAGGAGAGGTGGCTCCCTCTACTCCTCAGATCTAACCTTTGAGGAAGCCACAAAATCTTTCAAATATCTTGTGGTGGATTCTTTCTTGGAAGAAAAAGAGCCATAACATCAACTAAAGGATGGTTTGTTAAGAAATGGAATGAGGCTTAACATCATTCCATCAATCCAAGGATAAAATGACTTCATTGTTACCTCTAAAATTTGTGCTTCAAAAAAAAAAGTTCAATTATCAACTAAAACCGCAAAGTTTCTTGAGGACATCACCCATTGTCACCTTGGTGATCATACTTCTCACTTAAGGCCAGCTCTCCTCCAACACAATGGAGGAATCCCTGAGAAGCCTACAGAATTGTCCTTCAAATGGTAAAAAAATAGATTTCTAGAATGATATTGTTTTTGTATTTTATGATTTAAATGGAAAGCTAAGCAAGACCTAGTGCCTAGTCCCTGGGCTATAAACTCTATTCAAGAAACAAAACTTGAAAATTGATGAATAAGATTTGAGTCATGACAAACAAACAAAATGACAAGTGTCATCAGTCAATAATAGATCAAATAAATATATAATAGTGTTATCTCCTAACAGATGGAACAATTGAAGACAATGTGCTCCTCCAATTTGATCACTTTTAAGTGACATAGCTGAAAATTCCTTTTGAGGTGTGTGATGTGGTGAGCTATCTCAAACCAAAGAGAGTGGGAGCCCACTCTGAATGAACCAAGGGGAATCCTAAGGTTGTGCATCCCATGTCTATTAGTACAGATATGCCTAATAATAAGAGTCACTTAGCTACATAAAGCACTAGAAATAATAAAATGACATATTCAAGCTAATGCCCTCGAGGAGTGAAATCCAATTGATTTGGATGTAGCTCGTAGATATCCTTTCTAATATCCTAGGTTAAGTCCCATTTAAAAAGTAGGATCTCACCTAGAGTGTCTAAATATTACCTAAAAAGAGCAAGCCGATTGATAGAAATGACCACTAACTGAAGCAATTAAGAAGAACCCGCAACAATTACACCAAGTGGGGGGGGGGCGTCTAGTGAAGCAATACCTTGAACTCCACCTAGATGATAGACTGAGCAATTGCATGTTTGTAGTAGGTGAAGCATTATAATATAAGGGTTTAGAATCTCTGTATCCTAGCCCAATCAAATCAAAGCAAGCCAGGTCCCCACACCTTCAATCCATAAAGGGCCATGGCTCTAATGATCATGTCCAAAGTGGTCCATCTTGAATGAGATGTCATACAATACTATCTCTTGAGCCAATCAAGACATATTCCTTATTAATTTTGGGATAGAAAGCATGTGTCAATCTAACCTAGACTCCTAAGACCTAAACCCCAAGTATGTGTAGGTTGTAGGAATCTCAATCCCATCCCCTCCAAAGTAGAAATGGTAGTCAAAGAAAGCATGTTGACATATGCTGATGATCATAACCTTAGTCTTGAATGTGAATCTATATTGACTTGATGGTTTTCTTGCAGGCCTCAGTTTGGTACTTTCTATTTCTATTTAGAAACTTCAAATAACTAGAAGAATAATTACGTGTCCCTCCTCTTATTGAAATGACACTACTCTTTCAAAGGAAAATTGTGCAACATAGAGATGGGTTATGGTTGTCTTCCAATTATCACCTGGATCTGGACAAAGAGAAAATATAGTGTAGATACATAAGCAGTCTGAAAACATGGCCTATTGGAATTATGGTTTATGCCACTAGTTTTATTTTTGAATATGCTTATTGAATAATGTAGCTTATGCAATAAGACACAGGTCATGCCACAAAAAAAAGGCGTGGAAAATAGGTTATGTGACAATCACAACAATGCAAAATCTGGGGAGAACAAAAAGTTCGTTCTCTCTAGATTCTCACTAAAAAATATAATCAAGGTCAACCTCCTCATTCAAGAAGTTTAGGATTTTGAAAATAAGCCTAAAGAGAGTTCCAATGTGACACTATTGTGAATTCTTTAGCTACTTGAAATAAATTAGAATGTAGGGTTGTTGTTTCTGTTGGATCCTAAATTCATGCAATGTTCAAATTGCAGGTTTTCCTCCAACACTTATGAAAATAATATGTTTAGTTCCCATTGTAGTTTTTGATGCCTACTGCATCCATTCTAGGAAGATGGTCCATGCTTCATACGAAAAAAGAACCAAGGAGATAGTAGGCATTGCACAAATTTACCCATATGCCCCTTATAACACTTTCTTCATTATAAGCTTGGTGAAGTCAATTGCATTTCCCCAAAACATCTATATGGGAATCTTCCAAGCATTGTGGAGGAGGCATTTGAATGCAGTCCACATATAGAAGCATGCTTCAATTAAATTTAAAGCAGTGACAAATGAGTACCGGATTCAGCCCAACAAATTTTACATTGTATTTATTAAAGGATGGGTACTTCCATGAAGTCAGTTAAAGGTATTAATCAATATTAAATATGCAAAAAAATTTACAAGCCAATATTCTTGGTAATCTAATCTATCTCCAGCAAGAACATAACTTTCACATAAACCAAAATACATTAAGTTTTGAAACAACCATTCACATAGTTCTTCACATGTTTCACTTTCAAGGTAGCTCATTGTCTATATTTTGTTCTATGTAGAGGGATGTGGTAACCCTTAACTCTTGCCCAAGGACACTTGAAGATGCCCAATCTTTAGATCCATGAATGATAAAAATGAAACCACCATTGCAACCCAACAATATCACCAACCCAACACCCCAGAATTGTTTATAAAAAACAAAGAACCCAAAGAATGCCATAACAAATAACAATCAAGCCCTGAAACTCATAACCCCAAAATTCTTGGATAATATTTTTTTTTTTGAAGAGCTAAAAATAATCAAGGATGACATTGCAAAAAAAAACTATTGATAAACCACTAATGCTCATATAAACAATATTAGTTGATGTTTCTCAACGTTTCCTTGTATCTTGGTATATCCATTATGAATCCATGAATCAACCTGAGCACATATAGTCACAAGGTAAATGTATTTCAAATAAACTACATATTTTGGTTAGGAAACAAAGGCGGTTCATGTAGAGTTTGATCCACCATGTTGTTAAAAAAATTACTTTGCACATGTGAATCCATTAAAAGTGCCCAATGTTCCTTATTTCAAAATTTAAAAGTAATATTTAGAAAGAAATATTTCTAACCAAGCCTTAGCAACCTAGATGAAAAAAATAAAATAAGGACCAATGGCACTCCAACCCATATACACTACAACACTAGATTTGCAAACTTGGATCCCTCAGAGAGAGTTTCAAGTGAGTTCACAATGCACATAGGCTTTAGGTTGGGGTTGAGCATCATATTCCACAAGAAGGCAATGTATTCCACAAGCATTCCCATAGTGTATTCATATTATTGTACTTAGCCATCCCATTCACCTATTTGTGGCCATTTGTTGGAGATTACTATAATTATCTTCTCCTATTATACACAATGTATTTGTACATTGTACTTAGGAACCCCTTTCATTAATTTGTGGTAATTTGGTGGAGATTCCTAAAACTATCCTCTTTTATTATCTTGTCTTATTCTTCTCATCCTAGAAAGAAAACAGGAAACAAATCCTTCCCTAATACTTTTCCATAAACAACGTTATTAAACTTTTACAAGCAATTTCCCTTGATGGTGTAAAGGAAACTTAAAAAAAGTGATATGTTATATGTTGACTTAAAATTTTCTATGTTGTTTTGATTGAATACCACCTTATTGTTGCAACTAGCTAGCCTTTTATTCTTATATCAAGATGAATGAATAGAAGGATAGTGTAGCCATTTGATTACGAGGATGGGTGTATTTTAGAAATACAACACACCTAACAAATTGGAAAACAAACTTATACAATTGGGATTTAAATATGCACAAGCAACCCCAAAATAAATAGGAATGAAAATATATTCTTTCAATCTAAGGCATAATTGATTGGGGATTGATTCCTTCTCCTATGGCGTTAACTGTCCAACATATTCCATTTTTATTATTTTCATCACCATTGCCTAGTTCTAGTTGGGCTTCCTCTAAAGCAATTTCCTCCTATGGGTTGTTTTAGAAATCAATTCCCTACTTTCCTAAAATCTGAAATTTCCAACCATTCAACAATTTTTTTGCACCATGAGTTATTTTATTTATATTCAATGTTGGAGACTACCCACGTGTAAAACCTTCAATTTCTACCAACAACTCAAACAATGTCCTAGAAGAAAAACAAATTGCACTATGGCTCAGTCAAGATGAATTTTCATAAAACCCACTTGACTTAAAACTATGTAATCAAAGGTACATAAATAAAATACCTTACCGTATTCACACATTCCAAACACATCCATTCAACAACAAGGAAAATACATTCTCTATTGTAACTTCATTTTACATTAAAGAAACTCGATATAATTTCCATTTTCTTTAGTAATTGCATTTGTTTTCTTTAGGTTTGAGTATTTCCAAGTAGCCACCAAACTAGTTTTTTCAAAATCAAACATAGAAAATATTTGCTTCGTTATATTTCTCTTTTCTTCACCATGTGATCACACATCATGACAATGCTACCTTGTTTTCTCCAAAGTGCGCCATATGTCAACATTACTTTTCAAATCTGACTAAAAAACTACCTCTCTATTGTGACATAAAAGCTTCCTACTGACGGAATGAATGAACGGAGAGCGCTGGTTAGCTATGGTGGAGAGCGATTAGGGTTTCAGTGACCCTCCCACTGGGCTCTGCGCAGACTGCCACAGCAGGTCTGCAAAGCTCTGCCATCTGCGCTCTGTCCTCTGCAGCTTGCATTCAGTAATAGACAAACTCACGCCATTGTTAACCGTCACCATGACGCTCGTGAAGGGAGGGGCCTCTGCCCCTCCCCCAAACCCTGACGATTCTCGACAGAAAGGAAAAGAGAACGACTCAGTTCCAAACCATAATGACATTTCTCAGGACAGGAAGAACGGAAAGGATGACTGCACAAGTCAGGAAGAGGGTTCCACAGTTAGATCGACCACCTGCAAACCGGTCGCTGCCACAATGCCAACTGTGGACTTTCCCAGCCACAGAATAAATGCCTGAATCCAATACATGCGAGACCATGCTCTTATTGGCAAGTTTATCGGGATATGGCCTACGGAAAGAGCTCTCAACAGCTGGATCAACACGAAATGGGCTCCTAAAGGCCACATCTCCCTGCACATTGGACCCAAAGGCTTTTTCACCGTGTTTTTCAACTTTCTAGAGGACCGCAACAGAGTAGTAGATGGAGGACCTTATTTCTTTAATGCTGCAGGCCTGTACCTGAGAGGCTGGATCGAAAGATTCAACCCAGACAAGGAAGACCTCAGCTGTGCGCCAGTCTGGATCAGGCTCTACTCTCTACCTTGGGAATACTGGGAAGAATCATCTCTGAAGGAAATCGGCAACAAGCTAGGAGAGTTCATTAAAGCGGCAGAAGACACCAAGTTTTGCAGATTTATGTCCTATGCGTGCATTTGTGTCTACATGGACCTCAAACAACCCCTGCCAGACAAGGTAAGACTCCAACACAAATACTCTGAATGGATTCAAATGATTGACTACGAGCATGTTCCATTTAGATGCCGGAAATGCCACCAACTCGGGCATTTATTCAGGGATTGCCCTCTTAATAAAATCACAGCTGAAAGCACCCAAGAAGACAAGAATGAACCAGATGGCTTCACAAAAGTTGTCAACCGCAGAAGAGGCAGCAAAAAACCCTCAGCCAATGCAAAATCCGATCTGGCTAACAAATCTAAATCGCCCAACTCCAATAGCTTTGAAACCCTAGTGAATCTGGAAGAGCAAGATCAGGACCAGGAAATGCAAAAGCTCAAAACCCTGGTTCGAAAGCTCCCGGAAGGCCCTCCTCCTCCAACTCAAGACCCTCTGCCTGATAAAAGCCAAATAACGCTTCCAGATCCTCAAGTTGATGGCCTCCAGGCAATGGAAACTGAGATCCCTAAATCAAGCAAACAACAAGCCAACGATGCCGAAGCAGATCCTTCAGGGGTAGAGCTAATGGAAGAAGACTCTGAGAATGTGGATATAGGCGATCTAGACATACTTACTTTGGAACTCGCTTGTAAAACTGGGAATTTTGATAAGATACCTCAAAGGCAACTAGACAAACTGGAAGAAGTTCTGCAAAAAGCGCACAAGAAACATTCTCTTGGGGTTCAAATAGGAAGCCAATGGGATGGCAAATTCATCATAAAAGATAGCAAAAAAAGAGGTCGGAAAACCACCCTGGAAAAAACCATTAAGATAGGAGAAGTGCTCGTAGAATCAGGTCGATATCCGAAGCTGACCAAGTTCTACAACATCCACCCCCACCAGTCTCAATGAAGCTCATCTCCTGGAATATAAGAGGGCTCAACAGCCCCAGGAAAGGCCGACTCTTAAAAAACATGCTCATGCAGGAGAAACAAAACATTCTCTTTGTGCAAGAAACCAAGTGTAATATGACATTTCTGGTAAAAATAGCTAAAAAAGTCTGGCCAGGAGGGCAAATCTCAACAGTAGATGCGCGAGGCACTTCGGGAGGCCTAGCAATCCTCTGGGACTCCAGAATCTTACAACTTAGTAACATTCATGCCAACAAGCATTTCATACAAGCAACATTTCATTTACTTGGAACCAATACTCATGGACATATTACCAATGTTTACTTCCCGCAAGACCCTCAACTAAAAGCAGAAGTACTGGACCACCTCACAGCTCTCAACTCCAACAGGCAATACCCTCTCTGGATAGCATGTGGGGACTTCAATATGATAAGAAGAACTGAAGAACGGCAAGGTGGAAGGGATATTGGCATCCGTGATGGGAAACTCCTCAAAGACTTTGTGAGATCAAACTGGCTAATCGATCTACCTTCTAACAATGGCATCTTCACATGGACCAACGAAAGGGAAGGCATCCATCACATAGCTTCCAGGTTAGATCGCTTCCTCATTTCTGACAATGCTCCTTATCTAGGCGAGGATATAATCTCTTCCATACTGCCTATATCAGGTTCGGATCATTAGCCTATTGAACTTCAATGGCAGAGGCCAGGTAACACTAATAAACGCCCCTTTCGATTTGAATCCTTTTGGTTGACTCACCCTGAGTTCAGGGATTTTTTCAGACAATCCTGGATCAACTACCAGCCCTCAAAAAAATCTAAAATGTCAAGATTCCAAAAAAAACTCCAATCCCTTAAAAAGGACGTAAAACAGTGGAATCAGAAAATATTTGGCAACATCTTCGCTGCACAAGCTACGCTCAATCAGGAAATGAAACACATACATAACCGGATCATGACTGAAGGCCGAACTAATGCCCTAACTCAACAGGAACAGAGGATAGAAGATCAATTACAGAGCAGAGCCCAACAGGAGGAAATCCTATGGAGGCAGAAGTCTCGCATTAAATGGATAAAGGAAGGAGAGAAGAACACTAAGTTCTTCCACAATACCACTGTGCAGCGTAGAATGCACAACCTGATCTCCCACATCCAGAACGAGCAAGGAGAACGAGTGGAAACTCATGAAGGAATTGAAGAAAATTTTCTCATCTACTTTCAAAAAGCTCATTAGGAACCGAATGTGGACAGGCTTCCAGCGATTGAAAAAATCCTTCCCCACATCCCCAAGCTTATCACTCCTGAGCATAATCACCTCCTCCTCCAACCTATCCAGCTTAATGAGGTAGATCTAGCAGTCAAGAATTTAAAAACAGGGAAAGCCACTGGGCCAGACGGATTCACTTCGGATTTCTTCCACCACTTCTGGGATCTGATACAAATAGAAGTTTGGCAACTAGTCGAAGAATCAAGAGCTTTACGATGGATGTACCCAGGGTTGAATGCCACATTTCTAGCTCTCATCCCCAAAATTGCGGATGCCAACAAGCCTGAAAAGTATCGCCCCATAGCACTCTGTAACATCACTTACAAAATTATTTCAAAAGTCATAGCTAGTCGGTTGAAGCCTCTACTGCCTCTCCTCATCTCTCTAGAGCAATCGGGCTACGTCGAAGGGCGCCAAATCACTGATGGTATCATCCTCACGCATGAAATTCTGCACTCTCTGAAGCAATCCAAAAAGCCAGGTATGCTACTCAAAATAGATCTATCAAAGGCTTTCGACAGTATAAGTTGGCTCTATATTCAAAAAATTTTAAATGCTTTTGGTTTCGATCACTCTTGGACTAGATGGATCATCAGTCTCCTCTCATCCTCCTTTTTTCCCATCCTGATCAATGGCATCCCGTCTGCCACCTTCTGTCCCTCAAGAGGCATCAGGCAAGGCGACCCGCTCTCCCCCTTCCTATTTGTCATAGTCGCTGAAGGTCTTGGTCGCATCCTTAAATCCGATGCCCTCTCTCATAATCTGAAAGGTCTCTCCTTCAATAACTCCCCTGCCTTCACCCATCAGCAATTCGTAGATGACAACATGCTCTTTGGTCACCCCTCCGTCCAAGAAGCTCGTATCCTCAGAGATCTTCTGTCTATCTTTTCAGATGCAACTGGTGCTCTCATTAACCGAATCAAATCTCAAACTTCTTCTTCAATACCCCAGTAACTACCCAAAATTCTATAGCCAAGATCTTGGGTTTTACTATAGCTAAACTCCCCTCCAAATACATGGGTGCTCCCATGATAGCTTCAGCTCTCAAACATGCCGCCTGGACTGATCTGCTGGACAACTTTGAGGCCAAGCTCTCCCTCTGGACCCATCGTGCCCTAAACATGGCAAGCAGAATTATACTCATCAAAGCTATCTTACAATCTGTACCTCTTTACCTGTTCACACTCTTGGCAGCTCCAAAATGGGTTATAAAAGAAATAAGAAACCTCAAGAGCAATTTCCTCTGGGGCAGCTCAGGCAAAAACCGCAAATGGGCTTTCATTAAATGGGACAAGGTATGTCTTCCCAAGATGTCAGGAGGCATTGGACTCAGAGATCCAGCACTCAGTAACACAGTCATGGGAGCTAAACTATGGTGGTGATGGCTTGCCTACCCCAATACTCCATGGGCCTCCCTATGGACTGCTAAATATGCCAGCAACAAACCTATTGAGGACAGAATTCGCATGACGGAGCATAGTGCAGGTTCAATCATATGGAATGCTGCCATTCAACACAGACATCTTATTCAACAGCACTGTTTCTAGGAAATAAAAAATGGGAATACTGCCAGATTCTGGGATGACTCCTGGCAGCAATTCCCTAAGCTCCGGAATATCATTCAAGGCCTCCCACATACCCATCAACGCCCTCAACAACCAGACACAGTCAACAGATACTGGAACCCCTCCAACAACCAAAAAGGCAGACAATGGCAAAAAGCAGAGCAAATCCTTGGAGACAGTGGTAACGTAGCCTGTATTCAAGCTCTAGACATAGAGCTTCAAAAAAGACAGATAAATATAAATGAGGGTCAGGACCAGCTTCGATGGGGCTATGAAGAAAAAGGCAACTACTCAACAAAAGAAGCATATAACATCATAATTTAGGACAAAATCACCAAAGACAAACTCTGGAATCAAATCTGGAATCCTCATCTTTGGCCCAAGATATCCACTTTCTTATGGTTGTTATCCCACAATAGGATTCTCACATGGGATAACTTGCACAAAAGAAGCTTCTCAGGGCCATCAATATGTCTCAACTACCGAGCTGAGGAAGAAACAACAATCCACCTGCTATTTCAATGCAATCTGGCAAGACAACTATGGGGCAAACCGGTCTTCAGAAGCCAAAAGGATTATAGGATTCAAGGCGATCTCAAAGAGACCCTGCGCAATTGGCCTCAAACCCCGTATCAAAGCAGGATCCTTAACACTCTCTGGCAATTCCTTCCCGGTTTCATTTCATGGAATCTCTGGAAAGAGAGAAACCGACGCATCTTCAAGAATCAAAGCCAATCACTGGATCAGCTCTAGAGCATTCTCCTCAGGAATCTCAAAGAATCACTCTCCATTCATACCTAGACTGTTGAAGACTTCCCTTCAACCTCCACAGAAAAATACATATGGGACAACTGGCAAATTTCCCTATCTCAACCAACAGGATCCAAAAGCTCTAGCTCCATCAGGAAAGACAAGAACAAAACATGGATTCCCCCCCCGCCCAACTCCTTCCAGCTCAACTTTGATGGGGCTTCTAAGGGAAACCCTGGAATCTCAGGTTATGGAGGAGTCTTCAGAGATCACTCTGGAAATCCGCTCCTCATCTATTGTGGCACTAACGGTTGGGACAAAAATAATTCGGCGGAGCTTGAGGGACTATGGCAAGGACTCACCCATGCTGAAAGGAATTCGTTCTTCCCTCTAATTATTGAAGGCGACTCCCAAATAATCATCAACATGGGAAAACATCTATCCCAGGGTGCTCCAGTTCATAAAGTGAGCAAAAGCTGGAGAATGGCGCACAGACTGGAACTCATTCAACAATGGCTTACTAGGCATCAGGATATCTTGTTCCAGCATACAGTTCGGGAAGGTAATCAGCTAGCAGACTTCTTAGCAAATTTTGGAGTGGAAACCAACAAGGATTCCTTCGTAGCTGTTACTCTCACCATTGGCACAGAGGAACAACTCAGAAATTATACCCAACTCATGGAAAAAGATAAGCCTCCCTGGAAGACCACCTCCCCGAATCCGGGTGATCACGACACGCTGCCACCTCACACCCGGACATTCCCGACATCAGGCAGCTGGAACGGCATCTGGCCGGACATGGATGAGCTTAATAGCTCCCGGATCGCGATGAATGATATTAATTGCGGCTCGCCGTCACCTCCTGCTCTGGTCCTTTCAGCCATTAACGACATTCATTCGCCTGCAAATGCCATTAAGCTCCCCAGTGCCTCGAACCAGGAGGAAACCTGCCATAAAATGGCCCTCCCTACTACCCGATGCAGACATTCTCTGAATCAATCCTTCCGCCAGTTTGCCATTGCTTCGGATTTTCCTGTGGTCGATCCGCTCGAGCCTGTTACCCCCCATTCCGCCATTGGCACTTTGACGAGCTCTCGCTGTCCGAATTCTGCCATCGCCATACCGCGCAACAGAGGAGTGCCTCGCAGAGGAGGATCTTCAGCTTCTCGAGGTCGCACTCGCTCATCCCCCTCGCCGCTGGTTATCCCCATCTCCTCAACTTCCCCGTCTTCCCCTCCGCCTTCCCCATCCAGGCCTGCTCCCAACTCATCCTTCCAGACTTCCAGATTTACCTTCCGAAGCCGCCTCAATCAGCCGGTAATTACCTTTACCACGACAATTATGGTTACAGAGGATGCTGATGAGCCCGTCGACCCTTCCAATTCCTCAACCCCATCTCCAAAAGCTAGCATCTCCCATGGCCCTGAGTCTCACCACTGCCCTTCAGCCACCCACATGCAGGAGGACTCGCCGAAGAGTGCTGAGGTCTTTGGCACGCCTATCATCAAGGAAGACGAAGTGGTGGCCTGCGGTCCGATTCAGCGCACCTTCGACATCATGCACCTGCTCACGGAGTCCGTTGAAGGCACCAGCGAAGGCATTCCAGAAGACAAAACGGATTCTCTGCCAGCTGCTCCAAATCTGCCAAGCACAAGTCGCCTAGACCCCCAGGGCTCGGGAAAGTAAGTTTTCTTCAGTGAAGTAATGAATTTACTTCAGGTTTTGGTCAATCCTCTCATCCTCTCAGTCTATTTCTCTCTAGATCTCGGTTATCTCAACTGTAGTGCTGAGGCTGGCCTCAGCCCATGTATTTTTGTGTTGTATCTCCCGCACTTATATCATGCTGAAATCTCTCGGAAGACAGCTTCCTTTGCTTGGCATACTTTGCAAGTAAGTAGCTTTTTTGTAACGTTTTCTGAAATCTACGGTCCGCTTCCTTTGCCTGGCACCCATTGCAGGCAAGAAGCCCTTCTGTAAGTTTTCCTTCCTCTGTTGCTCGGTTCAATTGTCTTCACCTACCAGCACAGAGCTCTTTTTCTGGTTCTCAGTTTATATGTCAAGGGTCAGGACACTGGCCCTCTGAGGTCTCGCCCTCACTGTAAATACTTTTTTCTTTTATCTTAATAGAATTAGCATCGATTCAGAAAAAAAAAAAAAAAAATAAAAAAATAAATAAATAAAATATATATATATATATATATAATATATATATATAATATATATATATATATATTTATAGAGATATATTCCTACTGACTGGAATTAAGTAAAAAAGGTGTTGGTTATGTGATGCTTGATTGTTTTTATAAGCTCTAGAAAATATGCTCATTTTGAGAACGTAATAGATTCGCCATGTATGTGCTTTAATTTGGATTGATCTAAGCATATACAACGTCACTTATGGAGATAATGTTTCACAAGCTATCGACATATTTTGAAAAACATTGTGGTTATTCGATTTGGAATGTTTGAATTCATTGAGAGACCAAGTCTTCCATGAAACCAAAAGATGGGTTATGGTAACAATTTAGTTTCATCCATGAACATTATAGGATAAATATGACATGTCACTGAATCAATAAAAGGACCAAGTTTTCCATGAAAATGAAAATAGGATATGCTTCCCACATAGTTGCACTGATGGGCATTATATGATAAATATTAACAATGTGGATAACAATTTCCTCAAACTTGCATCTTTATGCCAACTCGGATTTATTTGAAAGAATGTCATAAAAGAAAATTTATGAAGCATGCTAAAAAAATCAATGGCCAACCACATATCAAAGAGAAAGTAAATATTGTCCAGAGCTCCAACAATATCTTCATTCACCTTGCAGAGAAAGAGACAAAGATGGTGGCAACACTGCTTAATGTGCCCTCTTTCTCCCACTGTGATGGATGAGTAGAAATCCTAGCCCTAGTTATCATCAAAAACTCAATGCAAAGAGGTGGATCATGGATCTTCTACTTTAGTATGTCGTTCCAATATCAGAATCACTTTATTCAGTGGAGTCCTTATGTGTGCATCCTCTTGAATACAATAGAATTCAATTATGGTAACTCTTCTACATGTTCCCACTTGTAGTCTACCAAATCTGTCAGTTTCAGATCAACGACATTCCTAATATTTCCTTAATAAATCATACTAATTTCCCATGAAGGAAAAAACTCCATCTCCTCTTACTAGGACAGGTCTAAATTCTTCCTCCCATTGATTATTTATATCAAAACCATGCCAAAACTATAGACATCACTCTTGTCTATGGAAAAGACATGCAGAAGCCATTCAGGAGCTAAGTACGCAAGAGTCTCTTGACATGAGTAAATGAGTGGCTCTGAGACCTATCCATTAACTTGGCCAACCCAAAATCTATAAGTTTGGCTCCAAAATTGTCATCTAGTAGAATGTTTTGAGGCTTCACATCCAAATGAAGAATACTATCCTTGGATTTGTTATTCAAGAAAGCTAATCCCTAAGACATATCATGGGTGATATTTTATCTCTTTCTCGAGTCAAGATACCGTGAAGAATTATTTTCATAAGGGCAATGAAACAACCAGTAATCAAGAGATCCATTGCTCATGTACTCATACACCAACAATCTATAGTTTCCATCAGTGAAAAACCAAAATAGTCTCACCAAATTTACATGGTTAATGCTTGCCAAAGTTGCAACCTCTGCACAGAAATGAAAATTCCCTACATCAACATTCCACAGTTTCTTCACAAAAACTTTTGTTCCATTGGAAAGCTACCATTCAAACACAACTAAAAACACACCAACCCCAAGTTGGCTACTAAACCCTCCTACGGCCTCCTCCAGCTCCATGTATGTATATATTTGGTGAAATCTTGGAAAATTCTCTCGAAATTCATCTTCTTCATACTTGTGCTTCACCATTTTCTTCTTCACCTTATATCTTCATGCAAGAAATCCTAGTGCAGAAACCATGACAACAATGCAAACCCATGATAAATTCCCTAATGCTCTGGTCTGAGACTCGTTTCAGGGTTTTGATCTCCTAATAATGGTAACACTATTGATTTCTGTGTAGTTTGGTATGTAATCCAATCCCTAGTGTTCAAGGGTTGGAGGTCAAAGCGCCACAAGTAGGAACGTGGGCTTATAACCCAAGGCTAAGGTTTTGCACCCATAGACATTTGTACCGACAATGTGGTGAATTTTCAACATGTGATGGATGGGGATGATATCTCTCGGCGAAATGATTCTAATTCAATGAGAATTATTCAATTTCGAGTTGTCGTTGAGGATTTATGAATTTTTTAAGTCTAATGATGGGTTCGCACCATAAGAGTTAAGGTTGACTTAATTTTAGTAAGCCTCCTTGACAGTTGGACAACCTTAGAGTGATGTTGGAAGGAGCCACTCTTTTGGATATAAATAGAGGGTGATATGTGAGGTTATTTCACATGAAAATGTGCAACATCAAGGCAACATTAGGGAGGAGGGACACCAACTTAGTGAAGAGGGAGAAGCCTTTTTTTTCCCATAGGCAAAGAGAAAAGAATATTGTGAGGGTTTAAGGTTGGTTTGGGTACCTTTTTTACTACGTGAAGGTTTATCTCATACCACGACAAGGCCGAGTAAGTTAAGATGTGAATGCAGGAGAATGAAGAAGATTATGGGCTTGTTTTGAAGGTTGATTAAGGTTGGACAATCCAAAATCTAGGTTTTCGCAGACCTATTGGTGGAGATCTAGGGCAGCCATAATACTTGAAGGAAGATCGAGGCTTGCTTGGTGGCTAGGACAACAAAAAACTACCTCCCCTTCTAAAGGAGGGACATCCGCACTCAATGGAAGCAATTTTGGGATAGTTGAAGTGGGTTCTCATGATGGAAAATGTTGAGGAGATCATACACCTACGGAGACTAGGTCACAGACTTATGGTGGTTGTTTGGAGGGCTAAACAATCTTAATCTATCTGTTTAGGTGACTATCAGGACAATGTGTGGCATTGGCTTTTAGATTTGATAAGGCCACAGTCTTTGGTGGTGGTTTTGATCATAGATTGTAGGATATTGTGGGTTTCAGGAATGCCCTAACCAGCGACCAAACTTCAAATCATGAACAACAAATGAAAGGTATATTATTTCTCTAGTTTTTCCTTGTGGTGGGCCATAGCTTGTGAACAATATTGGGTAGGTTATTTTACATCCCATTAGAGCCATTTGTTGGAGTTTTCTTGGACATGAAGGAACTCCAACTAGAATTAGATCACATGGTGGGAAAATGTCCTATGAGAGGACAAGTTGTTGTTTCCCAGATTTGTCCACTAGCTTCTTTATTACAGAGAAAATGGAAGACTAGTGAAGTCTGTGGGTAGCCATGTGTAAGGTTATCCCAGGTATGGGGATGCACTAACTAGGAGTAGATGCTACATCATGGAATTGGTCTCTCATGGACAGTTGGAGGGAAGTGTGAAATCAGACAAAGTGTGGATGTGATTGGGCACTTATGGTATACTCGAGGACAACATGATAGTTTCCAAGTTAGACCCCAGTGAAAAACACCTTAATGGACAAAGGTATTTGTGAGAGAGACAGTTGTTGAGATGAAGGGTTTATGAACCAGAGGAGCAGTTGTGGAGCTTGAGACTTGTGTGTGGATAAGGAATTCTACAATAGATAATGGGAAATCCTCCTAGTTGGTGTTCATTGTGGGAGATGGACATCTTGCAATGATAGGTGGAAATCCTTCATGCCTTATGTTGGTCTTCATTGGAGCAGCGGAGGAAGACCATAGTGGGCTGAAGTCCCTAGGTAGCTTTGGAGCAGCAGTGGGTAGATAAAGAGTTATTGACAAGCAGATTTGTGAACAACCAGACAGGAGCCTCAATGTGTTGTTCCCTTGTGTTTTGGAGAATTTAGCATCTACGGATAAAGACTAATGCATTAGACAAATAGTTGTGCCTAGAACAACATTTAAGGTGTTTAAGACTTTCCCTATAAGCAACAGATGAGAAGAGAGGATAGAAAGCCTACCTGTAGTTCCGCTTTTCTCTCGTCTCCCTTGTATTGATTTCACCACTCCTTCCTATACTTAATCCACTTGAGAAGTACCCTATAAATACAACAAAAGAAAAAAACCAATCAAAGCATACGATCCATTGAATAGAAATGAAATGAATCAGAATAAATCATACATATAAGAATTATGAAAGAAGAAAACATATGGAAAAAGGTTCAAACACTTTGTTAAATAGAAGAAGGAATTACAACCATCAGTGTATAATTTGAAGTCATTCCTGCAGCTTGGATCCCATCCACATCACATCAAAAGCAAGACAAGCTTGTGGCATCACATCATCTTCTCTAAATTCAAGACTCATAGAAGCATTATCTCCTCACAATTCAACATAATCCATCCAACCCCTGATCACTTAGATGAGTGGTCAATTTATAGGAATATGAAGGAAAATTTGTCATAAATGGTGGCATTGAATGGCCTTCCATACTTAGAACAAGTTCCATGGAGGAAGGGATGAGAGGATAGGATGCACCTTAACTCATTCCTCTTCCATTTTCGAGCTCATAGGAGTAGATAACTAAGGGAAGCTTCTAGATGACTCCAATACATAAGAATATTCCCAAACCCAAATTGAATTTCGCTCAAATTTGCCCAACGCAGCCTAAAGAGGGCTTAGGTGCTCTGCAAAGCACCTTAACAATGTATCTACCTATGTTTCAGAGCACCCTGACAGTGTATCTACCTATCCTGTAGAGCACCCTGGTAGTGTATCTACCTAGGTTGGTCCCTTTAGAGACCATTTATGGATGTCTTAGGTCATGAAACATTCAGGGAAGGAGGCATTCAAAGGAGTGACTTGTTTAGGGGATGTAGCAACTCAAATTAAGGTTTGATGAACCCTAAAAAACTGATCTGGATGTTGAGATTTGATGTGCCCAAATGGATCTGTAACAGCTTCCTCCTAAAGCATGATGTCAGAAAAATGCCAATGTCGAATGAAATCCTTTACGATGTGATGATAAGGTATCGAAGTGGAAGGTGACTTGCATCAATTACAATACATATATCATGATATTTGATTTTACATGAATTGTTGAGGGAAGGCATACCCATGCTCAGCTTATAAGATTTCATTACATGTACATAAACAGTCATCTATAGATATAGACCCATGATCAGAATGATTATCAATGTAAAGCCATTGTACATATGATTTAGTACTCTCGATATCGCAACTCAGATGGATGAAACTAGATCCAAAGTCTTCAATATCATTCAACTGTTTGCTCACATATGAGTCTAACCATGTGAATATGTGATTTGAAGTCAAACATGGGAAGAAACCATCTAATTACCATCCAATGATGGAAGTTGTTAACAGATGCAAGAGAAATCACCGATAATGATAATGTTCCTCAACGTACTATAGTACATTCTGCATGGTGTGAATATATGATTTGATGTCAAACACCATACAAAGTCTTTTGGTCGAAGGCCATTGATGTATTCCTATCCCCGAAAGTGGGAAACCTTTCGTTGATGCATTAAAGACTCAAGGTACTAAATGGGTGTTTCTAAGTCAACTTCTTGGATAATGGGTTGATTTCAACAAGAAGCAACTCATCACCGGAGGGCCTTGATGTATCCCACATCAACGACATGAAATGAGTGTAGTGATTTTAGAGATGGAATTTGACTAACGATGCAAGATTTAGGAATGACGGTCATGGATGGTGTGATAGACCATAGTGTGATAACCATCAAGCAGATAACCCAACCCAAATAGTCTAAATGAATTGGTAGCATTGACCCAAAACAAAAGTGATGGATGGTGTCATAGACCATGAGTATGATAATCGTCAAGTACATAATCCAACCTGAATAGTCACGGTAATGGAGTGAAAGTGTCATGTTCAAGAGTGACCCACTACCATAAAGTGGTTTTCCCCTTTTTCATTTTCCCCAGTAATTGCTAACCAATACCTCTTTATTTTTATCAAGCTTGAGGACGATAACATATTATTGTTGTATAATTTCATCCTTCAGGCAAATCCATCACCATTTCATGTTTTAATGAGTCTAGCAAAGGTGAAACTCGGTCTTGTCTAGATGGACAAGTTTATCACTATTTGATGTTTTTAACAAGTTTAACGACAAATATAATTCAACCCTTTTCATGTTTAGATAGTTTGAAAAGGTGCAAAAAGAAAACTCCACAAGTTATTTGTCTTAAATTAATCTCTAAAGTCCAAAAAGACATAAAATAATATAAGAGAGATATATTTTCCAATCTGTTAACGAGCTAGAAAGGACAAGTGCTTAATAATATTTTCATGTTTAGAGAGTTTGAAAATAGCTTAAAGAGGACTCCATTTTGAGGAATGAGTTGTGTATATGATAGCAATTGGTTCCGGTGATGTTGGGACTTCTCAAAACATGTTAATCTATGTGAAGAGGATGGCTAATAAGACCACTCATTGTAACTATTCCTCAAAAAGGGTAAAACAACCAAGTGAAAGCGTATCATCGGCCAAAGGGATGGTGGATATGGGATGAAAAAAACCAAGGCTCATCTGATGAAAGAGGCTGATAGAATGGCAATCACGAAAGTTAAAATGGAAATGGGTCCATTTTTATACATGCTTGAACCATAGGAACTATGCCCGGAATCAGTTTGATGTTTACGCAAGCTTAAAACGAACAAACTATGCTTGGATTTAGTTTCATTTTTACACAAGATTGAAATAAAAAACCATGCTTAAATTCAGTTTCATTTTTACACAAGCTTGAAATGAATAACTATGCTTGAGATTGGTTTCATGGCCCCAGCATGATGAAAGGGAGAGTCTCCTTTAACCAGATGGAAGTCGTTGCGGTGAAGCAAGAAGGCTATCCAACACCTTTTTGGCTTCGTCTAGATAGGGACAAAGGTGAATGGGCTGATTCCCTTCACATAAAGTACATGGAAAATTAAGTATACCACAAGGTGCATGTCCCCCAAGCTTCATTATATTCACCTAAGTAGACTACTCATGACTATCAGGTGGATGGAAGGAAGGTTCGTTTACAAGATCAAGCGAAAGACTTGACTGGGATTTTACGATATCTACTCAAAGACTCGACTTGGAACTTTGCTCCAGGGGTCCTTGTTTCATTTTTTAACGAGCACAACACAAGACAAGGAACTGTACTCATACCCTTTGTTTCATTTTTTAACGAGGTTAACACAAGACCAGGAAGGATGCTCATAGGAGTTGTTTCATTTTTTAATGAGGTTGACATCATAAGATAACTACCCTCCTATCCTTGGTTTCATTTTTTAACGAGGTTGACACAAGACCAGGAACTATCCTCATAGGCCTATTTCATTTTTTAAGAGACAGTAAAAGAACTATCCTCATATTCCTTGTTTCATTTTTTAAGGAGGTTGACATAAAACAAGGAATTGTCCTCGTTCCCTTGGTTTCATTTTTTAATGAGGTTGACACAAGAAAAGGAAATATCCTAAAGGGCTTGTTTTATTTTTTAATGAGGATGACACAAGACAAGGAATTGTCCTCGTTCCCTTGGTTTCATGTTTTAATCAGGTTTACACAAGGCAAGGAACTATCCTCATGGGCCTGTTTCATTCTTTTAATGAGGTTGACACAGTAAAAGAACTATCCTCATATTCCTTATTTCATTTTTTAACAAGGTTGACACAAGAAAAGGAACTATCCTCATGGACCTGTTTCATTTTTTACCGAGGTTGACACAATAAAATAACTATCCTTGTATCCTTGGATCAAAACTCATAAGAGGTCATGAAGGAGGGATCTAGTTTCAATGCCTCCAGTATATGATATACAACATCACTAAATTGATCATCAATTGATGTGAGTATGAAATAGGTTGCAACATAATTAACCCATGGTAGGGATGATAACATTGGTACAGAAGGGCCAATTAGGGAAGATGGTTTACTAGGAGCTATATTTGGACTGGGAAATGAAAGCTAGTCAACGGTGACAATTCTGCTTTCATGCGGGAAACAAATCACTCGAAAAAGTGTTGAAACAATAGCTCCCATATCATAAACATAGTCACGCCCAAGAAGTAAATTGTAATCTAAAGGGCCTAAGACTGCCATCACATTCAAATAAATTATTTTTCCTCCCAAAGTAATAGGTAACTCAGGAAGGATCCCTAATGGTTGACTAGTTCCTTTGTTAAAAGACAACAGATTCTGGGTAACTAGCACAAGTGGTGGCAAACGAGCGCTTGCCAAGTGGTGAAGAAGGAAGGTTATCCAACACTTTTTTGAATTCATCTAGATAGGGACAAATTTTACTGGGGTGATTCCCTTCACATAACCTACAGGGAAACTTAAATTTTCCCTTCTTTCCATGAACATTACTACCACTAGATGATGGTGTGTCACCAGCATGATATCTAGAAGTGGATGACACAAGATGATGTGAACGAGAAGATCATTCTTCTAAGATCTAAGGAATATTAGGAGAATTTTGAAGAAGATGGTCTCCCGCACAAAGTTTTCATGGATATCAAACTTTGTGAGGCTTGACGGATGATTTCTGATGAGATGTTGCATTCAAAACAATGGTTGCTTGGTTGCCGCTCTACTGAATTTTCTTTTCTTCTTCTTCTTCTTCCCTTTCTTCTTCTTATTAGCGACCTATTTACCAGTACCAATAATTTCACCAGGCTAAGAGGAAGAAGGGGAGGAGGAAACAACTGAAGAATAAGGCAAAGGGTCAAATTTAGGATCAACTGGAGGTTGATTTTGTGCAATTGGAGGTGTACTCTATTATGGAGAAATCACGACATTTTGAACCAAGGAGGTTGAAAAAAACCTTACTGGCAAGCCAATGGTAAATTCCAGAAGGGACAATATAGCCATATAAGGAGCACGAATATTTCCTAAAGGAGGAAAAGGACTAGGATTCCCATCAAAAGGAATTCCTTGATTGGTGGACTAGGAATTTGTCATCATATGTTTCAATTTAAGATCAACTAAGGAGTGAGCGTGAAGGATGTTATCCACGTTCAATTAATTTTATTTTAATCAAAGTACCGTAACAAAACAAAAGAGGGATAATCTAGGCAAAAGGTTTATCAAGCAACTTCGAATTGTCGAATACCTCCCGACGAACCAAGAAGTATGGGCAGGCAATCTCCCCGAATGTTGTGTTCGGTGTATCACAGTGTACAAGGTGGCTAAATCGGTTACTTAAGGATGGATAGCAACCTAGAGTTTTCCTCCCATATATACCCGAAGGTATGTCGAGTTCCAGTTCTTATAAGCGCTGCCTAAAGCAAAACCACACAGTGAAAGCATTCCCATATACTTTACGTATTGTAACACCACCCTATATGCCCTAAGGTAGGTGGACAAGCTACAATATACTCACATACGTGGATTGGGGTATCACACTCAGGATGTATTGCAGACAAATTAGTGACAACTACTTTATTTTACAATGCCAAAACACGTCTCTAGCCTAGACCTATAAATATTTTTTGTTAGGTGACAATGCTCCATTAGGTAAATTCAGATAAATTTTAAGTTTATCTTCTTTAGAATTTTCCTTTGAAGGTTCAGCACGTGATGTATGTTTGCAATTCCTAAAATGCAGCTATGATAAGCATTCTTACATTCAATTTAACAATGAAAATCCTTACCTAGTAGGGATAGAGCAATTAGATCTTTGACAAAGAGAAAAGAGCACATCTAATGAAATTTCCCTAGCTATTCCTTTCAAGCATTCACAAACTACGATATGAACAATGCAATTTTTTTTTGAATCCCTTAATGTTATGATGAACAAAAAGGAAATATGCACATACAATTAATCAATCTTTAATAAGAATGAAAACTTTTACGACAGTTCTAATTCGAAGGAAAAGAAGATTTTACGACACTTTCTTTCAAATAAAGATTAATCAACCATATCCTAAATTTGATTATAGACTGATAATGACAAAGAAAATGTTAAAGAAACATTAATATATCAAATCAAAATAGGGTTGGCAAAGGAGATAAAAATTTATTCTCTGAGACATGACATTCATTGATCAATCAACAAGCAAACAAACAGAGAAACGTTGGCAAAAACACTTTCCAAAGGTGGGAATTTGAACTAAGGTTGATTAGCGGAGGTCAAAGAGGGCCTAACTGCACTACAGAGCACTGTCTCTCACTCAAGGGTGCTCTATAGAGCACTGTCCCTTGACCAAGCCTGCACTGATTTCTAAGAGGCCACTCAAGAGTCATCTAACCTCAATTTTTGTCCAAAATTCAATGCAAAAGGGATGAAATACAACCAATGAATGCAAATAAAGTCTACAAGGATGTCTTAGGAGGTGGATAAGATACTAGGAAAGAGGATTCTTCCCCAGCGGAGTCACCAATTTGTTTTGGAGAATTTAGCATCTACGGATAAACACTAATTCACTAGACAAGTAGTTGTGCCTAGAAAAATAGTTTAAAGTGTATAAGACATTTTTCATAATAAATAGATAAGAAGAGAGGATATAAGGACTACCTATAGTTTTGATTTCCTCTCGTTTCCCTTGTATTGATTTCGTCACTCCTTCCCATACTTAATCTGCTTGAGAAGTCCCCTGTAAACACAATAGAAGACAAAAACTAATCAAAGCATACGATCCATTGAATATAAATGAAAGGAATCCGAATAAATTCATACATATAAGCATTATGAAAGAACACAACATATGGAAAAAGGTTCAAACACTTTATTAGATATAAGAAGGAAATACAACCATTAGTTTCTGATTCAAAGTCATTCCTCTAGCTTTGATCCCATCCACCTCACATCAAAAGCAAGACAAGCTTGTGGCATCAAATCATTTGCTCCAAAGTCGAGTCTCATAGTAGCATTATCTCCTTAAAATTCAACATAATCAAGCCAGCCCCTGATCACTTAGGTGAGTCATCAATTTATAGGAGGATGAAGGAGGTTTGGTCATAAATGGTGGCATTGAATGGCCTTCCATACTTAGAATTAGGTCCATGGAGGAAGGGATGAGAGGATAGGATGCACCTTAACTCATTCCTCATCCAATTTCGATCTCATAGGTGTAGATAACTGAGGGAAGATTTTAGATGACTCCAAGAGATAAGAATATTCCCAAAACCCTAATTGAACTTCACTAAAATTTACCTAGCATAGCCTAAAGAGGGCTCAGGTGCTCTGCAGAGCACCCTGACAGTGTATCTACCTATGCTGCAGAGCATCCTAGTAATGTATCTACCTTTAGTGGTACCTTAGAGACCATTTCCAGATGTCTTAGCTCATGAAACTTTCTAGGAAAGAGGCATTCAAATGGGTGACTTGTTTAGGGCATGTAACAACTAAAATTAGGGTTTGATGAGCCCTAAAACATTGATCTGAATGTTGGGATTTGATGTGCCCAAATGGATCTATAACACCTTGATGGACTAAGGCACAACTAGTGATCTGGTTGATAGTCGAGGTTTAGTGGCCAAATGGACTTGAAGCATTGATAGAGGTAAGAGCTATAGATCGGGAGTCAATGGACTAGGGAGGTACAGGGTAGGACTAAGAGGAACTGAGAGAGCATGCGACAACTAGATGGTTAAAGTATCTTGTTGAGGGTAGATTGGTTGTCGATGGATTCACACCAAGCCTCACTTTTGTATTCTTGTACTAGTGGATATTTTAGGGCCATTATCACTAGTACGTGAGCCCTAGATTGTTTATTATATTTTGTTTAGTATAACAAAGTTGGGCTAAAATTTTTAAAAAGTTGTCCATATTTTGTGGACTAGTAGATCTACTATTGTTTATATGTTGTTGTGTAAAGTAGTATCATCGAGATTCTTGGTTTGGCAACATCATAGATTTTAAGATTCTATCCTAGACCCAAGATCATGGAAATTCAACATGGTACCAGAGGGTGTTTGAGCTACTTTTGAAGTAACTGAATTAGAGTGTGCACAATGAAGCAACTCAGAGGGAGCAGAGGGTTTAGCTGAGGATATGGAGATGTATTCATGACAGGTTACATGGAAATATGGTGCTAAATTTAGTTATGTTATATGTGTAGAAATTCCCACCTGTAGATCACTTGATAATGCAAGATACTAAAGCAAATACTTTATCTACTTCTACAACCAATTTAGCAGAAGCTTAGTTGAACATGAGCAACATTAATTGAACACATATAACTGATAGGAAGGAACCAATCACACATAACATAGAAGAAATATCGAAGGGAAAGCACAAGCCTAAAACCCCATCTCTGTATTATCATATAGGTGGAAATATAACTAGTATTAAAAAAGAATCAGCTCAAAAGCTATCATGCTCTCTCTGCAACACCTATTCTACTCATAGAGAGTGAAAGGCCTCTATCCAACCTCTGGTCTACCCTCCAAGCCTCCTATTTCTTTGCGCAATTTTGATTGGGGTCCAATGCAACCACTTGTGTGAATTCACCTCTTCACACACTCACTAACCTCTGATCCAACTACGCAGTTCTGAAGGAGATAAATCCTTCTCCATGGATGAGTTCCCTTTATAGGAAAAATTCAACCAATTGATAGTACATTGTCCCTCCTCTAATCTCAACCGGGTCTCTCTCTAAACTGACATGCATGAGTTATTCATGAGAGAATATTCAGTTATCTAAAGTGCAATAGTTATATGCAAGCATGCATTAACTAATTGAACTCACATTAATTTAAACATCGAATACAAAAAAAATCTAAATCGAACTCACATTAATTAATTATATGAAGCCGCAATGCTTGAAGGAAGAATGAGGATTTTTTGGAAGATATGAGAGTAGCAAACTTCCTCACACCTCTCAAGGAGGGACATTCGCACTCAAGGGAAGTCGTTTTAGGCTACTTGATGGGGTTTTCCATGATAGAATAGGATGAGGAGATCACAGACTTGTGGAGACTAGGAAATAGACCTGTGGTGGTTGTTTAGAGGGCTAAACAAGCCTAATCTGGGTGTTGTAGGTGCTTATCAGGACAACGAGTGTCATAGCCTTGTATATTTGAGAAGGCCACAGTCTTTGGTGGAGGTTTTTGATCACATAAGATAGGTTGTTGTGTGGTGCAAGGATGCCCTAACCAGTGACCAAACTTTAGTACATGGACAACAGATGAAAGGTACATTATTTCTCTAGTTTTCTCATGTGTTGGGTTAGAGTTTGTGACTATCATTCGATCAGTTAGTTTACAACCTGTGACAGCCATTTTTTTTAGTTGCCTTGGGCATGAAGGAACTCCAACTAGGAGCATATGGCATGGTGGATGGATGTCCTAGGAGGACAAGTTGTTGTTGCCGAGATTTGTGCAATAGCTCCTCTATTGTAGAGCAAAGGGAATATTAGTGAATTCTGTGAGCACCCATGTGTAGGGTTCCCCCAGGTATGGGGATTCCCTAACTAGGAGTAGATGTTATAACATGCACTTGGTCTCTCATGGATTGTTGGAGGGTAGCATGAAACAAGACCAAGTGTGGATGTGATTGGGCACTTATGGTCTATTATAGGACAACGTGATAGTGTCCAACCTGTAGCCCAATGAGAAACACCTTGAGGGACAAAGGTAGTTGCAAGAGAGGTAGTTGTTTATCTCAAGGGTTAACGAAGTAGAGGAGCATTTGTGGAGCCTAAGACTTATGTGTGGAGAATGACTTCTACAACAGATAATGTGCAATCCTCCTAGATAGTTTTCACTATGGGAGATGGACATATTCTAGTGATAGGTGGTAGCCCCTCGTGCCCTATGTTGGTGTTCATTAGAGTAGCGCAGGAAGACCATATGGGCTAAATTATATGAGCACCTGAGGAGAAATAATGGGAAGATTGAGAGTTTTTCACAAGTGGAGTTGTGAACAACTCGACAGGAGTCTTGATGTGTTGTGCCCTTGATGGACTAAGGCATAACTAGTGAGCAGATTGATAGTTGAGGTTCAATGGCCAAATCGACTTGAAGAATTGATAGATGCAGGAGTTGTAGATCGAGATTTGAAGGACCTAGTAGGTACAAGGTACGAATGAGAGGAACTGATAGAGTATCTGATAACTAGATGGTCAGTATCTTGTTGAGGGTAGATTGGTTATCGATGGACTGACACCAACCCGTAATTTTGTATTCTTGTACTAGTAGATATTTGAGGGCCATTTTCCCTAATATGGGAGCCCTAGATTGTTGTATGATATGTTTTTTAATATAACTAAGTTGGGTTGAAATTTTTAAAAAGTTCTCCATGTTTTATGCACTAGTATATTTATTGTTGTTTATATTCTATTGTGAAATGTAGTCTCATTGAGATTCTTATTTTGGTAGCGTTAGATATTTTAAGATTATATCCTAGACCCAAGATCATGGAAATTCAACAAACACCCTTGAGAGTTACTCCAGAAGAGAGATGTAGAAAAAGAACAATTCAATAGGAATGAGTTCTTGCATTGCTCGAGGCTAATAGAGCTCGTATTCCTATACTCATTTGCAAAATAATCCACCCCATCAAGCTCGAGCAATTGGTATGAAGCCCTACATAGAATACTCTTCCTTGGACTGCATCCGATATGTGGTTGAAATTCATTAAACATAGCATCACCCTGGAAACTACAAGTTGCACCTAAGCTACAAATGTGGAGAGATCCACAGATATCGGGAATCTTATATAAATCGATAAATTAGATAGTAAACATGTTTGAATCAAAGACCAACATGGTTGCTGATTGAATATATGTTCTTAAATATCCATCATTATCCAATCTTAGGAACCAAAATAAATCATTCCTAAGCCGAGCTCCCACAACAATGTGTCTCGGGTTGAGCACTTGTGTTGTAATGGTAGGAGTTGCAGAGACTATTGTTGGATGAGGAAGAAGTAGAGCAGGAGAAACTGTTTCTAAGCAAGTGAAGACACTGTGGTTATGATGGTTATGTTGGGTAGACAAATCTAAGACCATGATGAAAAAAGTTGTGGCTTTCTATCATCATAAAAATCTTTGGAGGCCATAGATGTAAAAATATGTGGAGGAGTACACATGCTGTTGTCAGTCCATGGGGCAAATGTCAGCCGAAAGGCAAAAGGGTAGACAAAGGTTGGCCTAACCATTTTCAAGAAGAGACGCCCATCAACATAAATATGAGCTCAACATATCACTTATTGGAGTTTAATCTGGGCGAGGAGGATAAAAACATTCCTCCTTATTGCCCGAGATAAACACAATTAACCACAACCAATAATGAATATATGTTTAGAATAAATTAGATTTCCTTTGTAACAAGTTGTGTTTTACATTGCTTCATAAATCCCTTTAAGATTTTTTTTATTTGTTCTCGTAGAATAATAATTAGTACAACTTCTATTCCATTCAATCATTTCACATTTACTTGATTTCTCTTTGCATAATTGTTCTTAAATTTTTAAATTGTTTTATTTGAGAGGAAACCCACAAATCCTCTTGCATTCTAGAGAATTTTTTCATTGACCTATCGGGGTTTTTGCAATTCTATATAACTTCCAACATTTAGAAGTTAAAGGTCTACACAATGTTTCATAAATATGACTTTAAACTAAATTTCTTCTTCTAATTTCCACAATAAAACTAGACCAATTCATTTTATTCAAGTCATTGAAGCTTCATATCTTAGGCATGAAGGGCCACTTCCTTGCAAATAATCCAAGTTCTCAAAATAAATCAAGCTCTTTTAATTTCTAACCCCTAATTCATTCCAAGGATAACTATGCCCTTCAAGGGTATATAATTTAGGTAACCAAATTCCTATAATCCTGAAAGACTCACTTGGTATACACTATTTACAGACTACCTAGTAGAGAAAAGATGCAATAGTTAAGAAATCACTACTTGTTGCTACCTTTAACAATTTTACAAATTTGATGAAAGTTCCTCTTCGTCAATTTCATGATGAAATTGTTTTTAATTGTAATTTTCCATGAATAAATTTTAGAACACATATTGATTTTCTTTTGCATTGGATTTTCAATGAGGATCAATGATGTGAAAATTTTGATATAAAAATCCTGTGTGCATAGAGAAAAAGGTAAGCTAGTAGGGTAACTCTTACAAAGTCACACGCTTGGAACTCTAGTCGACTACTCCCGTGCCTAAAGCTTTGCGAAAGTACAATTTTTTGTAATGACAGAAGAAAGCATGGATGTGTGGGTTTCAATCAATAAGATATTACTCCTCCAATTTTAGCACCTACATCTCCATTCTTCCCCTTCCTCCATTTTCAAAATTTCATTCAATCCCTGTGATGTGATGCAACTTGTATGAAGTTTTATTTACCCCCATGCCTTATAATTTTTGATATCAATGCTTCTCCTAGCTCGAAGTGGTATTCGGTAACATATATCCTAATCCTAGGTCCATACAGGGTAGGAAATATAGAATAATACAAAATAGAAATAGATATTTTTAATCTTTGGGATTCACAAAAGAGTAGTAAAAGCAAAAAATATATGACAGTGCAAAATAGAAAGAGGGTTTGGAAAAATGTGAAGATGATTTTTTTAATTTTTCAGATCAGGATGATGTAAGTAAGGTAATGTAATGTAAGGCTATAGAATAGATATTTTAAATTTTAGAAATTTGGTTTAATGATAAATGATAATGAGATTTATATGTATTTTTTATATATTTAAAGAATGAGATACTAATGTAAGGTATTTTATTTAGTGTTAGAGTTAGATGTGGGGTATATAATAACTTTTTTTTAATTAAGCAAGTATTTTAATGAAAAACCAATATGTTAATAGGAGGGGCAAGTTCAACTAATTGTATCAATTTTGTTGGGCATTTGGGTAGATATGTGCTAGCAAGTGCTTAGTTTAAATCCCATTATGTTTGATATATTATTTTATGTCAATGAGTTTATTGGGGATGTCATCCATGAATGTGGGGAAGTATCCTTTAGGTTTCCTACTTGGGTTTTCCTTGAAAAAAGAGAAAAGAAAAGGAAAACATGTCTTTAGTATAAATAATAAACCAAGATCTTAACATGTGAGGATCTCTAAATAAGAAAAAATATCTACCATAAATCTCATAATAGGTCGAACACGAGACAATAAAATGTCAATCCGTTTCAAGGTTACTATTTAATAACTTTCATATACATTAGTCATAATTTATTGGTGATCAATCTCCATTCCTAATTTGCAATAACAAACCCTATATCGCACAAGATGAAACTGAATGTTGTGAGAGTCACCCGAGATAGCTTAGGGTTTGTTGTCATCACATTGAATTTGAGGGCACTAAGCTTGTGGCATAAGAAGAACATTACAATAAATGCCAAGTGAGAGAGGCCCTTGAGAATATTAAGCACCCTAATAATCTTGATAGAGATAGAGGATTGCATATAAGGAATACTTGGATTCCCTTAATCCACCAACAAAGAGATCGACTTTAGTAAAGCCAACATGAAAAATAACTAGGATATCAAGGATCTTTTTCCTAGACTAAATTAGTCATTCACGTTAGTCATTTTCAGTTGCATTACTTATTAGCTAGTCAAACTTTTTAATCTGAGACTAAATTAGTCATTTATGTTAGTTGTTTTTAGGTTGGTCACTTAAGATTTCTCATTTGTGGTAGTATTTTGCTTGGAAAAGCTATGGTGACTAACGTTTTTAGTCACCTAGTCACTAATTTCCCATTTTCTACTAGTGCTAAGAGGTTGGTGACAATATCTCCTTAATTATGAGATGAAAAATATGGTTTTGTTGGCTCCAAAGATTAAAATTGAGGTAATTTTTGTATGCACTCCCTCAACATATAGAAAGTTGATTTGATTTCATTATTTTATTCATAACCTTGAAATAGAAATTCATATTTTAGGTATTTCCATTTTGTTTTAAATAAATGATATTGTGGTATAAAAAAATGACACATTTAAAAATTTGATTTTAATTATAAATATTAAATTTGAGGTGAGAGATATATAAAAAATAAAAAAATATATATTTTTCTCGTTGCATGGGAGGCTTTTAATAACTTTATGCTTCGAGAAACCAAAATTTTAACTTAATTACATCGTAAAACATTCCCCTTTGAGAAAAATTATCCCAGCTATGACTCTGCATTCAGCTGCACGATCAGATGGAATGTTAGATGATTGAAATGTTTAGGAACTTGGATCCAACTCCTTTATTTATGCTACTAACAACCTAACTAACTCACTAAGTCCTATAAATCCATCTTCCACCTCATGTTTCTCTTTCAAAACAAAAACTATAGTGGTGGTTTTCTCTCCTACCATGGAAAAGGAAGTTTTGAATGCCCATGACCATTTCCTTGTCGATCAAAATATTTTTTCTTCTTTGTATACAACTCTGCAACCATAGGGCGTTCACTCCAAATACGGTGTTCGTGTAAGTCAACGAAATCTATTGTGAAAATTTTGCTTCTAGTTGTGGCTTCCATGGTTTTGATATGCCTACCTGTGAAATATCTTCTTTAATGAAATGCCTTGTGTTTGTATGTTTCTTTGAACCACTACAAATGTGAAATTTCATACAACCCTGATGTTTTAATTTCATTATAGAGGAAAAAGTGGAATTTACATAATGGCATTGTCAATCATGATAGTGAAGCACTTGAGAAGAAAACATTGTTCGCCAGAGTTTTTATATCACATATATATATATAGATATATATATATATATATATATATATATATATATATATATATATATATATATATATATATATATATATATATATATGTATGTATATATTATATGTATATATGTATATGTATATGTATGTGTATATATATATATGTATAATGTATCTATATATATATAGATATACACATACATATACATATACATATATACAATATATATATACAATACATTATATATAATATATATATATAATATATATATATATATATATAATATATATATATATATAATATATACATATACATATATATAATATTTATATATATATATATATATTAATCCTGTAACTGAATAAGGCATGGTTGTGCATTCATAAGTTATTGGTGGTTGTATTTCAATAAATATGAAACAAAATATGACTAGTAGTCGAGTCTAGAATCCTATGAGTCAAGATAAAATTATCTTTCATCAATGAAATTAATTTATGTACTCAATTTGCATTATCAAGCAAATTATTGAACATCCCACTGCGAAATTATTTATTTCTAGTTCCCCTCCTTGATTTTCTGATTTCAAACTCAAGGTCTTTGTGAAGAGAATCCCTACGGTGCTTCCCCTATTGTTACTCTCTTATAAATATAGGAGTCTTGTATTTTGAATAAGTATTTATCCCATTGGGATATTGTAAATATTCGTTTTACCTTTTAAATCTTTTTATATTGAACGGAAAAACAAAAGAAAAGGAAAAAATGAAAAATGAAAATAAAAAATAGAAAAACAAAAGAAAGGGGAATAAAAGAAAAATGATAATAAAAAACAAAAATTAAGAAATTAATATATAAACGCCTCTATAACAAGCCAGTTGAAATGTCACTTTAAAAATTTGTTGTGAAAGTTTGACTTATTTGAAAACACTTTTTTTATAATGTTTTCGGCATCATATGACATTAATTGTCTTTTTTTGTAATAAGTGTGCATGAACCGACGATGGGGATCTCCTCTACTAGGATCAACGACAGGAGGAACTTTTTCATACCCCCTCGCACTCTCGACAGTTAATAGGAGGTGGGTTCCTGAATGTGGATTCCACCAAATTCCCTAAAGGTGACATTCAATCCCTCAACCCTTTCAGTGAGTCCCCTGCCAAAACAACTTACCACTCACACCCCCTCGATAACCGCCCTCTCCTTCATCCTCCCTCCCCTCACCTCTCCATGTCACCTCCTGGTGGGCTCCAGTATTGCAGCAACAATGCTGCAACTCCTGGGACTCCCTTCTTTACTTTTATCAACCCGATTGTTTGTAACAAACTTGGAAGCGACAGTGTTGTATGCACAAATAGTAGCTCTTGCCGCAACTGTCACTTGGTCAGCTAGCAAAAATCCTCTAGGGGCTCAAGCCAACTTCTATGAGCTCTGAGAAGAAGCTTTCTAATAGATGGATGGAAGCTAACTCAAAGGAAGCTAATCTATTTGCAGAAAGAAACTGAAAATCTGAAAGCAAATGCAAACCCTAGCAAACCCTAATTTTACCAGCTAGCTCTACTGATGCAAGAAAGAGGATGCAAGCTACTGGGAGAGATGCCATTTACTTATAAGAATATGAAATGCATGTATCTAAGCTCTGTCTACAACAAAATTTGAAAGAACCATCTTTTTGTATTTTTGAATAAGTTGTTAGAATTATTATGCATGTGATTTAACTGTTTTTGATTGTGCAGAGGTGGATTGGCGAGAGGAAATGCCTGGAAGAGGTCAGGAAGGTTCAGAGAGGGCCTAAAGTGTCCCTAACACCCTTCCAAAGAGTTTCACAGAGTTTGGCGATCAAGAAACCTCATTCATGAGCTTCTACAGGAAGTCTGCATGGGTTCTACAGGATGTTCTGGAATTTCTATAGGATGTCTGTAATTTTCTACAAGATGTTTAGAAATGGGATTTTGGAGGATGGATGGAGGAAGAAATATAAAGGAGTGGGTATGGAGGTGAGCTGGGTGTGTGAAGAGGTCCAGTGCTTGGGGAATGGAGATGAGGAGTGGCAAGGATGGTGGGACTTGTCCAAGAGGCAGTGGAGCAATGTGGCACAAGGATATGGGGAATTAGGGCAAAGTGAGAGAATGGTGAGTGTGAGGTAAGAATCCACATTAGGGGATGGAGCAGATGGGTTTGATGGAGCAAGGTCAAATAGAGAAATGGTACGGGTGCTCTGCAATTTGTTTTTCCAACTGAACCAACAAAGACTTGAAAGAAATCAAAGATCTAGTTATGTTAATCTAATTTGATCTAGCTAACAGTAAAGATACTGAACCGAAGTTTACTTGCAATGAAACCATGTATAACCACTATGAAACGAAGCAATCGAGAATCTAAACATGTAACCAACTTCTACAAAAACGAATCAAACACTAATGGTTGCATGGGGAAGCAAAGATAGTGTTTTTGGTGGTAGCAGGGTCACCTTGATCCCAACTCCTGATCCCACTAAGGGAGAGGTGAAATCATAGGTGCTTGATGACCCTTTTTGGAACATCTCCCCTTCTATTATCCTAGCAGCAGCTCCCTGATGAACATGAAAAGCCTATCTGATCATTAACCATGACTTATGTGACCAGCAAGATGTTATTCTACTCAACAAAAATTATTTTGTAGAGACATAAAAAAGAAATAGAAGTACATAAAGGAGGCCTTGGCTCTTAGGTTGGGCCCAACCCCAAGAGCTACAGGCTCCTATAAAGAACTCAGAGCTGATGCCAAATAGAACTGCTTTACATTATCCAAAAATAATCATCACAAGAAAGTTATACACTAGTAGCTACAAGAAAACACGCTGAGAAAATGACAGCATTATAGTGCAAAAATATAACAGTTCCAAAAGTAAACTACGAAGGCTGAGGCCTTCCTATTTATACACTACGAGGGGCCTAGTAGCCCTCCTCAATTCAAGGGACTTGGCTGTTCCAACTGCTAGTAAACAGTTACTCTTCCCAAAACTACTTGGTTGCCTTTAGGATTCATTTTGGTGGCCTGTTGAGCTCGGAGTTGAGGGTGGAAATTTCGAGGAAGGGCCATTTAATACCAGAGACAACCCCCCTACAAATCCTCACCTCAGGCTTGGCTGTCACCTGGCCCATAATTTCTTGGTTTTGCTCCAAAATGTGTCCAAAAAACCTGAAATAACCACGTATTAACCTCCCTGGTAGAGTGACCACCCTTATTCATTCAAATAACATAAAAATACTAAAAAAACATGCATAATATATGAAAAATGGAGGATTGAACAAGGATAATTAGGAAAAATGAGCCCAATAAGTTACGCAATTCAGGTCTCATCATCAACCCCTTGCTAAATGGGTTGCTCATCCTCTGAGCAACTAGTCCAGCTCCTCATCCTTGATTTCCTTAATCGCCTCCCTCATGTCCCAGGCCTTTGAGGTGATATCTTCTTCATTGTCATGAAATCCGGCCTTCCTTTCCACTTCTTCCCACTGCCTATGTTCCTCCTCTTCTTTTCCTCCTTCCAGAAGCCCCAAAAGCAAAGGTGGACTTAACTTGAGGCCTATCCAGTTGGCTTGAAGATTTTGCATGGACTTTTTGTAGAGAGGTACTCGTGCCAAGGCCTCCCTCATTCTAATTGGGGTGTGGTATTCTCTAATTTTTAGGCTGTGGGACAATGTGTTCCAGTTCGGGTGCAAGCATGAAAACAGTTTTCCCCCAACAGTCGTTCCATGTCCTCAAAATGTGCTATGGCTTGAGCTTGTCGACCCATGTAATCTAGTAGGGCCTGAGAGTCATTTGCGAAGTGCTGGTGGGCAAATATTAATGCTGAGGGATCCCCTGGCTCTGATCTAATCAATAGTGGTTCCTGTAGTTCCATTTCCATAACATCTCTAACCTTTGATACTCTCTTTTCTTCATGATTTAGCCAAGAGGCCATGGCCATAAGTTGCATGTCCCCTACTGCAGTGTTGGGGTCCCACAAGTTTATGTTGGGAAGGGCCAAATTGTGTAGGTAGAACTATGATAGTTTGGTAGTTTTGGAATGGAGTGATACCTCTCTGTGCCAAAGTGTGTTGTATATCTAACCCAAATTATTATAGATCTGATAAAAAAATATAAGACAATGCAAATAAACCCAAGAATAATATGAAATGATTCTTTATTAATCAAACCCTTATGGTAAGGCAACACCATAAATATACTCCTTAAGGAAGGAGAATACTCCACAAGCCATATGCTTGTTCATACAAGAATACTTCTCCTCATATATCTCCATGTGGAGTCTCTAGCCTTTATATAGGCCTCATACATACAATACCATGCATCATTACCATGGTTTACTCATACCATCAACTAATACCATGGGCCCATTACATTATTATTAACTACTTGTGGTCCCTTACATGACATGGGTTAACCATCTTATTTATTACTATGACCCATCCCATTATTACATTATTACCTTGGGTATCTCCCTCGGTACCCCATATTACCCCCCCTAGGTATAGAACAAAGTGTTGATCTGAAACTGCAACCACTGATCACTGAGGTATAGGGCGTAGGATTTGCATGGCTACCTACATTACAGAGCTTCCATCACCCAACTGGCCATGCAGGCCAATTGGGCCTCCTTTTCTTGTACCTGTTGTTTCAGAGACTGTATCTCCAGGCCTGCTTGCAATTCCTTTTCCTGTAACTGTCGATTTAGTGTCTCAATTTCAGCCTGCATCCCTTCCCTTCTCTGTTGTTCATCAGTGGTATCTTTGGCTGTTGTGGGCTCCTCCTATTGTTGTTTTTCTCCCAAGATGTGAGGCCTGTCTTCCTTCTTCTGTCCCTGTAACTGTAGTTGTTGTCTAATCAACTCATTTTCTTCCTATAGCATGGCCCGCTAGCAGCTCTCCACATGTTGTACCATAGCCGATTATCTTCTCGACTCCTTGAGTTGTTCCTCTAGGGGACCTATATCTGCCACCCCCTTGGACTTAGCGATTTTCATCCAAGTGTGGGTCCTCACTCTCTCTTATTCTAATGCAAGAAAAAATGGCACTGTGAATTTTTGGGGAATGATCCTTCCGGCCTCCAAGAAGTTATAGTAGGAGCCCAAGTTGGGCTGGGAGCTAGGTTCCACAATGTTCTGCACACTTTCTTCCTCCTGTGGTGATTTAGCTACCTCACCTTTCATCTCCTCGGTCTCCTTTAGCCTAGCCAGTGTTTCCTGTAGAACAATCTCAGCATCCTGTAGAGAGGCCTTTGTGTCCAACATTTTCATTCTTTCTCTCCAGGTGGATGTATTTGGGCTCCCCCGTTCATAAGTGATGGATTCCTTGGAGGGAGACCTCTCCTTTTGTGTAGCTGGAGTCTAAAATTGTGATGGTTTCTTTTGACGGTGGCTGGGGTCTGCCAATATTTATCCTCATGCTCCTTCTTGGCTTAAGATACGTGGAAGCCTCCCTCTTCCGCTTCCCTTTCTGCTTTGTGGATGTGCTTAGGGTGGCCAGCACAGCTGCTGCCTCCTTGGATAAAATCTCAAGCAATTTTTCCTTCTGTTGCCCTTTTTCCAGACTTCCTATAGAAAGTCTTTTGCTCACTGTTTTCTGGCTTCCTGTAGAAACGGTTTTCTGGCTTCATGTAGAAACGGTTTTCACTTTTTTAGCCTGCTTGGCTGGGGGTGCCTTCTCTTTTAATTTTTCTGTGGTTGCCTTGGGTGTGCCCTCACTTTCTTGGACTTTTTCAGTCCTCTCTACCCTGATTTGCAATCGTTTCTCCCTTGGTGTTTGTGCCTTTATTCCACCCATAGTTTTGGGCTCGACAGCTTGGCCTTTCTCTTGTTTCTCTTCTTGTTCATTCTGTGGTGTTCTGTCCTAGGTTTCCTTACCCTTCACTTTCTCTTATGCCTCAATGTGCTCCCTTTCCTCACTACTGGATGAAGTGAGTTCCTCGGCCAGAATTCAGATATCATCATCCTTTGACATATTGTGGAAAATCTCCCAGGAGAGAAGGACAGTGTAGGTATGGGGGGCATCTTCCACTAGAAGCTTGATAAGCCCATGATGGGCCAGTTGGTTCGGAGTCCCTTCCTTCAATTTGGTGCCACACTCAATTCATGATTTTAGGAGGAAATAGGGGATGCTTAACTTTTGTTCTGGGGGTAAATCCATCATATGTCTAAGTTCACTTAGCAACCGGAAGTGATAACTGTAAACAATACTAAACCTCCCCTCACAGGTAATGTATTTCATGATCTGAAGGCTGACCTTGCTCCAAAAATGGTGTAGGATGGCTCTCCAGACCCCATTCTTATCTTCTGAAAACTCTTCCTCTGGTAGGAAGAATTGGTTCTTGTCTTTTTGGCCTAATGCCCTCTCCTCTTTGTTCTAGGGTATCCCCAATGCTAGATCAGTGACTCGACTAATGAGCTGTGGGGTAAGCTTTAAGGTCAACCTTTCAAATTTACAGTGGCTAGTGTCTTGGATTTAGGCTGCTGAGACATTAAGAACTCTTCTATTACCTCATCGTCATGACCTTGAATTCTGTCACAGAAGGTCATCCAATTGGCATGGGTGAATAGGTCCACCACCTCGGGGGTTTCTCACAATTTCCTGGAATCCGAGGGTTCCTTTCTGATAAACCCTCCTGGCATGGTGAGAGTACTCTGTTTTGGCTTGTGTTCTTATTAGAAAGGGGTATTCTGTTTATGGTTTCCTCCCCTGAACTTTGAAGGTAGTATCCCTCAGGTGTTTATATTTCACTTTACACCAATTTCCTGGTTATAATGTTGTTGTTGCCCAAAATTCGACTGTCAAAAGGGAATTAGACTCCCGCAGACAGAGTGCAGAGCTTAATTTTCATCGCCAGCATGCATACAACCACATAAAAGTCACATTCTTCATGAACAGGTTAGCCCTCACCGTGGTTTATCGTTTCTAGAGGAGGAATTTCTTAACAGGAACCATGGAGGAGAATTTGACGCAGAACCAACTGAAAAATTATGTGTATCACACAGGAAAACTACTGTTCTTGACCGACAGGTAGACTTGCTTCTAAGTCTCCTACTCCAGATAATTTAATTCACCACCTTTCGAAATATCATGCATGGGAATGGTGTTTTTGAGCCTACCTCTCTTCGAAACTCCAATTTTGATGCAGACAGTACAGGTTTCTCTGCTCTGGGAGGCTATGTCGTGTTTCCTGTAGAGATCCTTCCTATAGAGAGCTTTGTCGAGTATTGGAGGATGTCACGGTGCTTCTGAACGAGCCTGGGATGCAGCAGGATTTTTAAATGGGCTGAGAAGCTCGCGCTAACAAACTGCAGAGGAGGAGGATGCGTACTTTGCCAAAAATGGTTGCAACTTTAAATGACAGCGGTTCATTGTGAGTTCTTTGGCCAAGCAATTTCGAGTTACGACACAATTCCTGGCGAGGGGTTGAGGTGTCCAGGCTGATCCGTTAGCCAATGTCATGGCCATCACTCCTCGACATGTCTCTAACCGCCATTTCCTTTCTCTTCCATTAACCGCCACCATTACTGCCAATCCGTCGATTCTCCTTGACTTGACACTTCCCGTGTGTCAGCTTCACATCTCTTTGGCATAACCAAGCTCGTTTGGATCCCACGAGGCCATTCGACTGACTGTGGGTAGCCAGTTGACTGGCCACCGAATTTGTTCAATCCGCACCATTTCACAGACATGTAGTTTTCAGAGTATAGTCTATGCAATTTGACGAATAAGGTTAGACACTTACCTGTGTGGCCATGGATGTGTTTTGCAGGCTTCGAGATGTGGAATGATGGCTTTGCTCACTACTGCTTCATGCACAAGTGTCGGAACCCCTTCTTTCATTGGTTGATGTTGTATGCACGGCTGCGGGACCCAATCCTCTGGTTGTAAATGCTGCATGCACAGGCTCCATCTGATTTCAGCTATTGAGGAGGTGTTCACATCCGGGCGGAGCTTGTTACATGTCCCCTGTGTCTATTTCAGTTGCTATTGACTCCATAGTATGTGCTCTAGATGGATCAACTGCTACAGGATTCCTGTAGGACATCCTGTAGCTACTTCTCCTCCTAGGATGCATGCTGAAACGGGCAAGGTTGTATTCGTGGATGAAGGGTCCTAATGTAGGTTTTATAGGTACAGTGTGTGAGCCTTTTTGTGCTTTATTTGTCACTTGCGAAAAAAATTTCAATCTAAGGAAAACAGGACTCCTTGTATAACTGTGTAGGAATACATAACCAGATTGCTTAACTGGTGGTGGAAAGAGATGAAACGGGTGATGGATGGAAGAGAGGGGTCGTTGCAGGCCTCATCAACAGACTTCAAGCTTTAAATCCCTTTCCAGAATCGATTTTGGCCTGCCCGAAGACTCTACAGGATGTTTCCTGTAGAAATGCAGAACTTCCCGTAGAAAGCCCCAAAACTTCGTGTAGAAAGCTTAGAACTTCCTGTAGGAGGTTGAATCTCAACCCGAATGTGTTCAAATCCTGGGAAAAGTGAGTGGCTATGGAGGCAGTGTCTGTAAGGATGTCTGGTAGCTTGGTACGGACCCTGTCCTTGTTTTGCGCGACCCTCTTTATTTGCACTGTATTCCCCGCAACCTGCAATAATTCCATAGATTAGAACCGTTTCTTTTACTTTTTATTTCTTTTTTCTTTTTTTTGAGAGACAGCAGGGGCGCCTCCATGAGGTTTTCACCCCCACTATCTGCCCTGGGTGCCTCAGAGAGGTTTTCACCCAAGGATCTTTTTTATTCCATTTCTTTATTTTCTGAGAGACAGGTGAGGCGTCTCCATGAGGTTTTCACCCTCACTATCTATCCTGGGTGCCTTAGAGAGGTTTTCACCCAGGGATCCTTTCATCCCCCCCCCCCCCC
>APFE031379065.1:61606-206859 GCA_000404065.3 Pinus taeda
AATGGTTGTGGTTGAGCCAGTGGTGGAGGCAGAATGGAAGGAGGAGAGTGAAACAAATGAGCAGCAGGTTGGGTATGGTATTGAGATGGATAAGATCATGGAGGAGGTACGAACCAGGAACGATGAGCAGGGGGGGCCCAAGAAGGTATATGAGTAGACTGGTTGGGGTTATAATAAGCTTGGGATGTCCCTTGCATCCCCTGCTAGTAAGGTTTGGGCCCATGTGGCCTCCTTTGGTTGAGGAAGTAGAGAGGTTTAGTAGTCACCTCAGTCCAAGGTACATGGCTTTAAATCCGGGCAAGGTTGGGCATTGGTTGGTGGGGTGGTCTTCCTCACAAACGAAACACACCTCTACTGAGTTCAATGGACACTCATTCTTAAGGTGCTTCCTTGTACATCTTGGACAAAAGATGGCCAAAGCCCTCTGAGATTCCTCCTTCTTTTGTTGAATTCGGAAGGTATCAAGTTGCATGGCAATGGTCTGTCTCATCTCACTTTTGAGGTCTTCCATCTGATTAGCAAACTCATGCTTGGAGAAGGTGGTACTAGCTGAAAGTGGCTTCCCCCTACCTCTTTTCTAGACTGCCCTAGAATGATTTCTAAACACAGTATTTATGTCCTCATAAGGTAGTTGGTAGATGTCCCCTCCAGCTAGCATGTGAAGGCTATCTAGAAGGTCTTCAGGGACTCCTCGGAGCAGAACCAACTTTAGAGATTCAGGGTCAAGTGTACACCTGGACCGTTTATAACTAAGTTGGAACCTTTCCTCGTAATCTTCTAAAGAATCATCACTTCCCATGGTCATTCAAAAGATCTCTCCCTTTGTTTCCTTGGACCTACAATAGTTCCGATATTTGTTGTTAAAGGATTGTTGCATCTGAGCCCAAGTGGTGATACTATTTCCAGGTAACCCCATCAACCAGCGTAGTGTTGCATCCTTGAGGGTAGAAGGAAAAGGTTTCAGCTTTTGCTCGTCCTCAGCATAGTCATAAGTTCAACAAAGGACAACAAACTCAAACAAGAAGGTATCAGGGTCTTCAGTAGTCAATCCATGGAAGTGAGGTAAGGTTGAGGGACTTATGTTTTTCATTTTCATGTCGTCGTTGGTCTCTTGGATGGGAAAGGAACCTTCTATTCTCTCGTCATCTTCTCTACCATATCTGTTTCAGCCATGGTCTCAAAAGGAATGTTCTCTAGCTCTTCTTCTGTTATAGGATCCTCGTATATCTCAGGAGGTTCACCTATAGGTTCTTCTGGATCACTATCACCAAAGAAGAGAGAAGGGTGACTCAGTGATGTGGTGGGGGCGTTGGGTAGGAATTTTCCAGTTTTATCTCTGTTCCTACGAGGCATGAAATGGAAAGGTTTTTTTCTTTTTCTTTTTCTGCTTGTACCTGTAGAATTGAAATAGATTGATATGCAACGAACTAAGATCTACCTTGTTGAAATGAAAATGCAGAATTGAAATGAAACAAGGAAAGGACTAATCCATTTTGCTCAAATGAAATTGCAGGAATGAAATGCTAGTCTACGCTTGCAGAAATGAAATTGCGGAATTGAAATGCTAATCTATGAAAGCAGGAAATCATGATGCATGTGTTGTACTTGATGGAAACCCTCTCATAGAAGATCATCTCACTTACATATACTTAGATGAATATACAGATGAAATATCAGATGTGACTGAATGCATGGGATGCAGGACAACTAAAAGGAATCAGATGATAGATCTAAGTGTGACAAGTTAGCTTTGCCATCAAGTCCAAAGGGGGATATTGTTGGCATTATGAGACAAGTGTTGTCCTTGATGACAAACCACACAGATGACAAATCAAAGTGCAGAAGGTCAGCAGCAAGGAATTGATGAACAAGACTACAAGAATGAAGAGAAAATACATATACGCAGGTTCATCATGACAGATCCGCGTATACACGCAAGGTAGTCGTTACAAAGTCTCGTATGTGTATGTACGCACATTCATGCAAGGAAAAGCACGTATATGCTGGAAAACTTACCTGTGGTCCGTGGCGGTTAGTCCTTGGAATTTGAACCTATGGTTTTTAGACCATGGCATCTCAACAGACGTGTTGATCCCTAGTATTTAGTTGATGGTATTGGTTTGTTATGGTTTTGGACCATGGTATTGAGCAAGGCCTAAGACTATAAAGGGAGAAGAAGATCATTAGGCAAGGGCATGGAAAAAGACTTGAATATCTGATGAAGGATGAGATCCAGTATGCAGGTTATGGGTTGCTTGATCTAAGCTAAGGAGGGATCTCACAAGTTGATGGAGAACAAGATCTAAGGATAGATCGAGATCACATGGTTTGAAATGAACTATCTCTATATGATTGATTATGTTTATTCTAGATCTATATACTGACGCATGTAATGATCTGAACTGGGTATAACTTAAGTTTGAAATCGCTGCAAGTCATGATTGAATATTTATAGATCTATACGCGGGTTGGCTTTGGTAAAAGCACGTATGTACGTGGGTTTGGTTCGTCCAAGTAGCGTATACCATTTAAGTTGTGATTTTTGATGATACAATTGGTTCTGAATATTGTTGCAGATTTTAGTGTTCTGCTCTGTGTTCTGGTGACTGTTTTTATTGACAGGGTTTCAGTATTGGGTATTGATGTTTCTAAGTGTTTGTGAGCTTCAATGATATTGATGGGTCCAGTATGAAAATGTGATGAAACGTGGCCTTCAAATTATATAGTTGTGGTTCAGTGTTCCAGTCTGAAAATTTATGAAATGTGGTACCTAGAGGAGAGAAGATTATAGGTCAGCGCATACGTACTAGTATCTTAGCTAGTACAAGAACTATGGGGGTTGTAGCTCCCTTCCAGAAGAAGCTGGAGAATGAGAGAGGGTTGTAGCCCTCTGCAGGTTGCAACCTACGTACTGGTAAAGGACTGCACCAATACATTGTAAAAGAAGTTTCTTATTAAAGGAAGATAGAAACAAATTGCAGCAGGTGGTTTTCACCCACATTGGGTTTCCACCTTATATCATGGTGTTCATGTGTGCTTCTTGTGTGTGATGATCTATTCTGTTTTACTGCTTCTATTTACTGTTCATATGGTCAATGAAGTTCTGATGCTTTAACTAAAGATCAACATGTAATGGATTATCTGAATCATAAATAATCTGGATACACGCTCGTTGCTTTAGACACAGTTGCGTATACACGCGGATATACTTAACTGAAGTTGCGTATATGAATCTAAGTATGAAAATGAAATTTTTTTACTGATCTGATAATACTGATTCACCCACCCCCCCTCTCAGTATTATTTCCAACAAAATATGCCTCCATAGTTTTTCAAAATTGTCTCTGCCTCTAGCACTAAAATACTTGATTCTATAAAATTTCCATCATAAAGTGCTCAAATCAGAAAAATTAGGTTGCCGTTGAGTCCATAACACTAAAAAACCACCATATAGGCTCTTCTTGATTTCAAAAAGGTTAAATATTGAGCAATATATGCTTCTCCAGGCCAAGCTCTATTATCTATCCTGCAAATTGGAAAATCTTGCTAACTGTGCGATGATTTCACATTTTACACAGTCCCCCAAGTGACAATTTCACCAGGGATCGATGAGATTCTCGCCACAAAAGGTGTAATTTGTGGCTTCATTATTTTTTCCAATAACCCATATTCACTAGATCAGGGTCACATGACGCCCGTAGGGCCGAGGGCTAGGGCCAATTGCTCACCCCTGTCGGGTAAGCCCTATGTTTTTATTAGCATGGTAAAATTGTGTCAATAGGGTCATGGGTCAGGGCCAACTACCCACCTCGCTAGCTCCACACCACCTGTGGTCACGTAATGGTCACAAGAATCGGGGGTCGGGGCTTATCCACCCACGCCCTTCGACATAGCCTCCTCTGCCTGATCGTATGGGTGTCATCATGGCCGAGGGCTAGAGAAAAGTGCCCAAACCCACTCCCTTCTACCATGCACCATAGACATATGGTAGTAATGTGACTTTGGGCTAGGGCCACCGCCCGACCCCTCCTCCCAAATGCTTAAACCATATGAAAATAAATATAACCACCACCCTATATGGGTTAAGAACCAACACAGTGGTGTGATAGTGGGGCGAGAAGTTGTTATATAGGAGGTCTGGGGTTTGAACCTCTGCTAATGCCATTTGGCCCTATATAAAAAATTTAGTCAATCACGGGGCACCACATGGTGTCTTACGATTGAGCCATGTGGCCACCTCTAATTAGGCCATCTCAAAACTCACGAACTAACCAAAATGTGCCAAATGTACTTGTACAATGATGGCACGTGTCAAGATTTTATTGTTCCATCACCAACTATACCCTTCAAAATTAGCTAATGATGTCATATACACAGACTTCCAAGTTAGCAGCCTAGTCAACCTTGATGTGACTTTCTAGATGTTGGTCAAAAACTTCAAAAACCCATAACTTCTTCATACGATGTTAGATTGAGGCGATTCAAGCATCATTGAAATCAAGATGATGAACACTATGAATCGATGTCAATTTTGGTAGATTCCCAACACTTTCATTTTTTAGCCTATTTTTGATCTCGAGATCATACCTCCCCACTATGAACTTTTGAACCTCCAAAACTCGAACTTTAATCAGTAAATAAGTGAGGAAAAATATCATTAAATTTCCCAATCTCAATCCTTTTTTTTCTATTTGAATTGGTGCCTTAGAGCCCCAATCAAGGTACTCCACCTTGCCTCTCTGTGAAGTCCTTATCTTCCTGTCAATAATTGTTGTAATATTCCTAATTAACCATGGCTAATTGGAATACTCGATTTTGCTCAATTTTGCCTTCTATAGTTATTTATAAATAAAAAGGTGAGAAAAGGGGGGACATAACTCACCCTTTGAATAAATTCACTCCGTAGTAGCACAACGTTGTAACTTAAAAGGGGAGCCAAGGGGGCCAAAGGACCACATAGAGAAGGGGCCCATGCAGACACTTGGAGGGATTGCGCAGATGGAGAGGAGCACGTGGCAAGAGAGAGGCTACATTGGAGTAGGTGGGCCTTAGGGTTTTGAGAGAGGCCAATACTATAAAGGAGAGAGGAACCTCCTCATTTTGGCATTTGATTATGTTGCATTTGAGCTAGTCACTTCGACTTAGAGCACGCTGGCTGTTTAGCCTGTTTGCAACACTATTTAGTGCATCGAGTGTCTCCGTTCAGAGATCTCACCCTTAGCCCCGGGGGACTTCGAGTGCCTGCTCGGGCAAGGTAGTTTCATCAGTGTTTTGTAGGAGGATCGATATTTGGAGTTGAGGAGGAGCTGAGCATTTTGATGACTACATAGTCTTGAGAGAGGAGGATGCAATCTCTTTTGGTAGGAGCTTCGGATTGGGTTTATGTGGAGGATTTGAGCTTGGAGATTGAGAAAGGGATCAACCCTTGCATATTGGAGGATTTGGCAGAGTCTCAGGCAAAGTTTGGAGGATTCTCTTCAGTGGAAACGCAGAGCCTTGAGGGATAGCGTAGATCTTCAAGGGGGTGATTTTCGGGGGTCATCTATTTTAGAAAATCTTTTTGGGCTTTTCTGGGTTTATTGAGCAGAGGTTGATTCCAAAGTTTCAACATTTTCTGAGGAGGGGAACAACCCCAAATCCTCACTTGATTCCAGCAGTAGCAGTAACACAACAGTTCTCTAGCAGCTTGGACGCAGTTCAGAGAGAGGCCATTTCCTTACCATTCTGAGTGTATTTCTTCACTTGCCTTGTGTAGGTTGAGGTGCTAACTTTCTGATCACCTCTTGTACTCTCTCCATTACTCAGTATAATAAAATGTCTTAGCATTTCTCTCTGCATTTCTTGAGTATCTACTTATATTCTATGTATACATTATTGTATGTTGCAGTACTGTTATTTTTATCTCTATGAGCTTCCCGACTACTATACCACTTGTGTGTTTTTCTCCTATACTCTTAGACAGAGTCTGGAAAGGGCCAGGTAGCCTCAAAATCTCTTCCTCGTTTCAGAGGAGATATATTTGGTGAATGCCCTCCTAGTCCATCTCTGGTTAGAGTTTGCTTGTGTTTGAGGGTTATCCCTGAAAAGGGATATTACAGTGGTATCAGAGCATAGATCTGGCTTAGCCTGTGGAGCTAGCAGTCTCTGACATCGAGGGAGAAGTCCTACATCTATTATAGAGGTAGGAAATACAGAGATATTGAGCGTAGATTGGAGAACACCCGCGGAGAGGGAGACTGTCTTCGGGTGGTGGACACAGAACAGGAGGAGCTTGTGGTGAACACCGAATAGGAGGAACCTGTGGTGGACGCAGAGCAGGAGGATCCGATGGCAGGTGAGGATGGGAAGATATTTGCGGACATGCTCCTCAAATTAGTGCAGGATCTGTTGAGGCAGATCGAGGTGATGGGGCATAGATTCACGGTGTTGGAGGCCAGACAACGTGAGAACCCATGATTTTTCCAGGTTGGTGAGGGATCGGGTATATCCCACCATTTTCCAGAGCAGGGTGCCACTCAACGTGATACTACTCAGCAGATGGCCTCACATGCCCCTACACGCTCTACCATGTCCACTTCCCTAGGAGCAGACAGAGGGGCCAGAGCCTACCAGGAGGGAGAGCCCAGTCATATGGGTGATTATTTTGCAGAGTACCAGGCCTATGGGTAGGAGTTTAGGGATGCTCTCTCATTCAGAGACTTTTTCAGCTCCAGTGGGATAGTAGACCCCGCAACCATCACAGAGGATACCGACATTATCACGATGGAGACACCCACCGCACAATTAGTAGATTCCACTTGCCTACGTTTGATGGTTCGTCAAACAGTTTGACAAAGTCTTGGGTGGAGAAGCTGGACATCTATTTCCAGCTTAACCAAATGTCGAAGACAAAGGCCATCAAGGTGACGACATTACATTTGGATGGTGAGGCCCAGGACTAGTGGTTCCATGGAATGGTTGCACTCGGACACTCCACATTGATGACATATGCTGAGTTCACCAGGAGATTATTAGAGAGGTTTGATTGTAGGGATCCAGAACAACACTTTGTTGAGCTGACAAGGCTCAAACAAACTGGGAGCCTAGAGACCTACATTGCAGACTTCTTGAGGGTTTCAGTGATGGTGCCAGATCTATCCGCAACACAGAGGATCTTCATGTTTGTTGAGGGGTTAGTAGAGCCACTTCGGGGTCTATTCAGATCCAATAGACTAACCACACTCCAGGATGTTATTAGCAGGACTCGGGACTTACAGGATGCCTTACCCAGGACCCGGACACCTTACCCCCAGAGATAGGCTTTCCAACCTAAGGGGAAGGATGTGAGGATTCTGCCTCCAAAGGGGAATCCAGGATGAGCACAGATTGTTGATAATTCCAGGAGGGAGTTGGAGAAGAAGCGGTTGTGCTTTACCTGTCAGGAGCCATGGGGACCGGGACATAGATGTGCTGTTGGAAAAGCACATTTTATTGAGGTATTATCCGAGAGCAGCGGGGAAGAGGATGAGGAGGATGATGTGGAGTCAAGAGGTAGTTATGCCACGTAGGATCCTTTGCCACCTCCACCACCAGTAGTAGGTGGTGTAGCTTTTGGAGCTACCGGAGGGGCTCTTGCGGCATTGCGAGGAGTTCCCAAGTATTTGACGTTGCAGATACGAGGGACAGTACGTGGCCAACGAGTATCAATTTTGGTTGACAGTGGGGTGACCCACAACTTCATCGACGTATAGATGGTTGAGTGGAGAGGTATACAAAGAGAGAGCTTTGATGGATTTTCAGTTTTGGTCCCAGGAGATCAGACCATGGTGTGTGCTCATTATGTCCCAGAGTTATCAGTGACGATGGGCACCTACACACTGACTGACCACTTTTTCGTGGTCAATATTCCAGACACCAACATGATACTGGGTGTTCAGTTGCTTATTACTTTAGGGAAGGTCACGACAGATTGGAAGGCCCTAGAGATGGAGTGGGATGATGAGAAGACAAGGAGGCATGAGAAGATACAGGGACATCACACATATCTGCCTCAGACTGTTTCGGCTCATTAGATGGAGGCAGTCTTCCAGAAGGGAGACATAGAGTCGGAAGTGGAGCTGTGTGCATCAGAGGCAGGGACTACAGGGCAGATGGTGCACCCAGAGATATAGTCCATCCTTGACAAGTATGCCACAGTGTTTGGGGAGATTCAGCTGGGACAACCATCGAACCAGGGGTTTGAGCACACCATTGAGCTTAAGTAGCGCATACAGGTAGTGGTTACTACCCCCTATAGGCATCCCAAGGCCTATCGAGATGATATTGAGTGGGCCATCCAGGAGTTGCTGGCCCTTAGGCACATTCAGCCAAGCACGAGTCCTTTTGCTTCTTCCGTGGTGTTGGTGAAGAAGAAGGACGACACATTGAGGATGTGCATTGATTACAGGGCCCTGAAAAAGAAGACACTGAAGAACAGGAACCCCATACCCATGATCGATGAGTTGAGAGGAGCACAGTTCTTCTCAAAGATTGATTTGAGATATGGGTACCATCAGATTTGCGTGAGGGAGCAGGACATTCCAAAGACCGCCTTCAGGTGTCACTATGGGCACTTTAAGTTTTTGGTGATACCCTTCGGGCTAACCAACACCCCAGCTACGTTCCAGTCCTGCATGAATCACATATTTTGCAGTCACTTAAGGAATTTTGTATTGGTGTTCTTTGATGATATCCTCATTTACAACAGGACTTGGGAGGAGCATCTCCAGCACATTGAGACAGTGTTGTGAATCTTGGAGGAGCAGTAGTTCTATGCCAAGCTCTCCAAGTGTGAGTTTGGGTTGATGAAGATGTTGTAATTGGGACACATCATAGGGGTGGATGGAGTGAGAGTCCACGAGGAGAAGATCAGGGCCATCAGAGATTGGCCAGAGCCGAGGAACGTGACAAAACTTCGGTGATTCATTAGCATTTGTACTTACTACCAGAAGTTCGTCAAGATTTTCTCATAGCTTGCTGCACCCCTGACAGACTTGACGAGGAAGGGGCAATCAGTTGGTCAAATATAGTGTAGCGAGCCTTTGATAGGCTCAAGGAGGTTATGAGTAGTGTCCCAATGCTTGCATTGCCAGATCTTTTGCAGCCATTTGTTTTGGAGTGTGATGCATCGGGAGAGGGGATCGACACAGTGCTGATGCAGGGAGGTCACCCTATAGTCTTTGAGAGCCGGAAGCTCCTTCCGCATGAGAGGTTGTATTATATATACGACAAGGAGATGCTGGCCATTATGCATGCATTGGCCGAGTTCCGGTAGTATTTAGTGGGTAACAGGTTTAGGGTGAGGACTGATCACAACAACATCAGGTTCTTTTATGAGCAGAAACAACTACAGGAGAGGTAGAAAAAGTGGATCAGTAAGATCCAAGCATATGACTTTGACATTGAGTATGTCAAGGGTAAAAACAACGTGGTAGCAGATGCCCTTTCACGTAGACCAGCCACGTTGTCTCTTATGAGCTTGGATACAGACTGGAGGGCTCGACTCTTAGTAGAGTACTCCAAGGAAAGATTTGCATGTGAGGTTCTGGATGGGCAGGTGGCGGATGACAGGTACAGGGTGGTCAATGAGATCATCTACTATAGGGATCAGATCTTCTTGACTGAGGGATCTCATCTCAAGAAGAAGATACTTCAGGCATCACATGATTCACCATTGGCTGGCCATCAAGGGTTTACCAAAACCTACAGAGCCATTAGAGAGAGGTTCTCATGGAAGGGCCTCAAGGAGGAAGTACTCCAACATATCCGGGAGTACGATATTTGCCAGAGGAACAAGGGGGAGATGAGCCATCCCGCAGGATTATTGCAGCCTCTTTCCATTTCAGAGGGGAAATGGGAGTGTATTTCGATGGACTTCATCACAGGGTTGCCCATGGTACAGGGCAAGGATTGTATCTTTGTTGTCGTTGATCGACTGACAAATTAGACACATTTTTTCGCCATATCCGCACACTACATAGCATCGCAGGTGGCCGAGCTATTCTTTAGAGAGGTCTTCAGACTACATGGTCTTCCTAAGACCATCACCAATGACAGGGACAACCATTTCATGGGCTGGTTTTGGGAAGAGCTTTTCCGGTTGGTAGGAACGAAGTTGACACCGAGTACTAGTTATCACCCACAAACGAACATGCAGACAAAGATAGTTAACAAGTGGCTGGAGGGCTACTTGCGTAACTATGTCAGTGGGCAGCATCAAGCATGGCTGAAGTGGCTGCATTTGGGGGAGTACTGCTACAACACTACACATCACATGTCCATTGGTATGTCACCATTCTATGCTTTGTATGGATATCATATTTCATCTTTTGCTGACGTGATGTTTGGTGCTAGCAAGGCTCTGAGAGCCAAGATTTGGATCCAAGAGAGTTAGGATATTCTCTGTGCTCTCAAGGATAATATGGCTACAACGTAGAACCAGTAGAAGCTGTATGCTGACAGGGGTCGGGTGGAGAGACAGTTTGATGTAGGGGACTTGGTATACCTACGATTACAACCATACAGACAGTTGTCACTAAAGCAGAAGGGGGCTGAGAAGCTCAAGCCCCGCTTTTATGGGCCATACAGGTGAGACGTAGGATTGGACATGTTGCGTATGAGTTGGAGTTGCCCCAAGGTAGAAAGATTCATAACGTTATTCATGTATCATGCCTGAAGAAGGCATTCGGGTAGCAGGTGATAGTGACAGATGAGCTACCGCCCACGGATGATGAGGGGCATTTGGTGTTGTATCCAGAGGCTATTATTGATACCAAGGAGAGGTAGATGCGGAGCAGGACGGTCCAGGAATTCTTGGTGAGGTGGAAGAATTTACCGGATGAGGATACCACTTGAGAGAGTGAGAAATTTTTGCGACATCCATCACTTCAGTTGCTTGAGGACAAGCAACATTTTGTCGGGGGAGACTGTAATATTCCTAATTAGCCATGGCTAATTGGAATATTTGATTTTGCTCAATTTTTCCTTCTATAATTATTTATAAATAAAAAGGTGAGAAAAGGGGGGACATAACTCACTCTTTGAATAAAGTCACTCCCTAGTAGCACAACGTTGTAACTTAAAAGGGGAGCCAAGGGGGCTAAAGGACCACGTAGAGAATGGGCCCATGTAGACACTTGGAGGGACTTTGCAGATGGAGAGGAGCCTGTGGCAAGAGAGATGCTACGTTGGAGGAGGTGGGCCTTAGGGTTTCGAGAGAGGCCAACATTATAAAGGAGAGAGGAGCCTCCTCATTTTGGCAATGGATTATGTTGCATTTGAGCTAGTCACTTGGACTTAGAGCACGCTGGCTGTTTAGCCTGTCTGCAACACTGTTTAGTGCATCGAGTGTCTCCGTTCAAAGATCTCACCCTTAGCCCTAGGAGACTTCGAGTGCCTGCTTGGGCAAGGTAGTTTCATGAGTATTTTATAAGAGGATCGATCTTTGGAGTTGAGGAGGAGCTAAGCATTTTGATGACTATGTAGTCTTGAGAGAGGAGGACGCAATCTCTTTTGGTAGAAGCTCCGGATTGGGTTTATGTGGAGGACTTGAGCTTTGAGATTGAGAAAGGGAACAACCCTTGCATATTGGAGGATTTTGGCAGAGTCTCGGGCAGAGTTTGGAGGATTCTCTTTAGTGGCAATGCAAAGCCTTGAGGGATAGCGTAGATCTTCAAGGGGGTGATTTTCGGGGGGTCAGTTATTTTAGAAAAGCTTTATGGGCTTTTCTGGGTTTATTGAGCAGAGGCTGATTCTAGAGTTTCAACATTTTCGGAGGAGGGGAACAACCCCAAATCCTCACTTTATTCCAGCAGTAGCAGCAGCACAACAGTTCTTCAGCAGCTTGGACACAATTCAGAGAGAGGCCATTTCCTTACCATTCTGAGTGTATTTCTTCACTTTCCTTGTGCAATTCAAGGTGCTATCTTTCTGATCACCTCTTGTACTCTCTCCATTACTCAGTATAATAAAATGCCTTAGCATTTCTCTCTGCATTTCTTGAGTATCTGCTTATATTCCATGTATACATTATTGTATGTTGCACTACTGTTATTTTGATCTCTATGAGCTTCTCGGCTACTATACCACTTGTGTGTTTTTATCCTATACTCTTAGACAGAGTCTGGAAAGGGCCAGGTAGCCTCCAGACCTTATCCTCTTTTAAGGCGATATATCTGGTGAATTCCCTCCCAGTCCATCTCTGGTTGGAGTTTGCTTGTGTTTGAGGGATATCCTTGAAAAGGGATATTACAATTGTGGCTTGCTGCAATTCTTCTAAACATGTAGGAACAAAAACTTCGATTGATGGAATTTGAACATTCTCTCCAAAACCATATTTCTTTGGCTTAAGAAAATTTCACCTTGAAGTCTCTCTTTGCTGAAGAAAAACTTGATTTTCCACTTGGAAATCAAAAGAAACTCAATGCTTTCCATGCATTGATTCATAATTTGCTTCATTGTCCTCAAATTGCACTTGTACAATGACATACATGACTTTGTCCACATTACTATGGTCATCTACTGCACAATATTTACCAAAGATCATATTCACAAACAAACTTCACATCGAAATACATGTATAGGTGAGTGCTTGACACAACTATAGACATATTGAATGAAATACAAATGCTCATCCTAAAAGTCCCCAAATAAATGGACTCATCATCAAGAAAAAATAGCATAAATTGCCAAAGAAAACACACTTGTTGCAAATAAGTGATTGTACATGACTTCACTTTACAAAGTACCGAAATGATAATATACAACAAGTATTTAAAATTTTACAAAGAAATATAATTGATAAAATAGTCTACCAATTCTTTTCCTAAATAGGCTTATGGGTTCTCTTTCTGCATCCGCTTTGATTTGAAGGTTACTTTAGGAACTACATCAATTTCCACTTTGCCACATGTTTCTTTCATTTCAAATTATGGAACCCTTTCTTTGTCCTTCTTGGGACAAAGTACCGAATGGAGTTTCCAATACTTTTCAATCTGGTGTCCATTCATGCGACAATGGGTAACAAAATCATTTCACTTGCCCATCGATAAGGAAGTCTTCATAATAGGGAGAGGTTCCTCATGCTGTGTCCCAAGGATTTGATCCATTTTCTTGACCATCTCCTTACGTGCTCACACTTAGCACAAATTTGTTAGCTTCATCATAAAATGTGCAAGGAAACATTTCCCATAAATAATAAAAATCACAAACATTTATAAAATCCCCATGACACTTATACTTGTCCTTTTGGCTATAACTTTGACAAGAAGGAATGGAATTTGCATGTCTCTCTTTGGATACAATTTTCCATTATCACTACCATCATGGTGTGACATATCATCACTTGATGATTTCTTTGCCTCAACAATTTTATAGAACTCTCCAATTTCTTCATCACCATAACCCAATCCTTCATATCGTGGTCGTTCTTTCACCTCGATAGGATTAGTGATACCTTGGACATTGACTTCGAGGCATATTCCTTCATAACCCACCCGAGTTAAAATCTTCATACTAATACCTTTGGTATGCTTTTCAAAGGCCACAAAATATGTATGATCAACGTTAGTTGAAGGAGTAGAAATAGAAATGATAATTATCCCCTTTGGCCTATCACCCATATTTTCTGTTTTAGATATTGATGATGAAGTGGATGAAGACTCTATTCAACGACTTTTAACAATGGGCACATAAGGAGAATCTTTCAGATGTTGATAAAAATCACAAGCATCATTCTCAACATAGGGTCCATATCCTTTGTATGAACCATGCCCACAAATTGGATTCATATGCAGGGATTCTTTGTTGTTTCTAGGATGGAAGTCTCACCAAAATGTTCCTCAAATACATGTTGCAACTGTAGGTGAATTTTCCTTTCCTCCTCCTCTGCAATTTCAAAAAATCTTCTCAGCTCAACATTCTCCTTTCGAAGAGATAGATTAATCTCCTCCAACTCTTGGAGTCTTTCATGCTTCAGTTTCTTTACCATACTTGCAACTTGGTCAGAACCTGCTCTGATACCACCATATCTGAAAATGGAGGAAATCTCCTCCTATCAAAAACTAGCCATCCTCCGGCACTTTGCAGGTTAACAAAATGGGTCTTTAAAAGTAAAATAAGTTCCACTACCTCTTCAAGAAGGTGAGTTAAGTTTTCACATGAAATTAAAAGAGAAAAAAATTCACATACAACTCAAGATGATAAACATGAAGAGAAGAAACCAACATTTGATAATGAATTTCACCCCTCATGGGCTATGTCTCTGGGCTTGCTCCAATAACTAGACCGATACATTGATTTCAACATCAAATGAGTTCATACAACTTGTTAACAATAGAGTGGCTTGTTTCTCTTACAAAGACACATTCTCCTACAAAAAATTATCACTTAGAAAAATGACTCTGTATAGTAAGTCATAAAAATGTCTACACAAAAAGGAATCTCACACAATAGGTCCTTGTACTCCATTTGAAATAAAAAACATAAGCATGCAACTCCTTCACAATGAATATTTGAAAAGGGGTTCTCTCTTTAACATATTTAGAAAAGACTAAAAAGAGCTTCCATACTGAAGTAACAACTATTGTAGATGAAATTGGAAGGATGCCTAACCTCTAAATATGCTCTCTTTATGGTCAAATATGCCTCCATACTGCTTCAAATTTATCTCTGCCTCTAGCACTAAAAAACTTGACTATACCAAAATTCCATCATAAAGTTCTCAAATCAAAAAAATGAGGCTACCATTGAGTCTAGTCCACTTAAAAACCCATCTAGTCTCTGCTTGAGATAAAAAAGGTTAAAAATTGAGCAATATATTCTTCTCCAAGCCAAGCTTTGCTATTTGTCTTGAAAATTGGCAAAACCTGCTAACATCGCGACAATTTTTCCCTTTACACAGTTCGCCAAGAGACAATTCCGCGCGGGATCGACAAAATCCCCCTGCAAAAGGTGCAATTTGTCACTTCGTTAATTTTTCCAATAACCCCTATCCACTAGATAAGGGTCACTATAACAACCCTAGTCAAAATTCCATGTGATAAAGTTATTAAAGGAAAAATAATAACCAAGGTCATGAGATATGTATTCCAAGTTGAGGGTTGTGAAAAACATCCTAGTGTGGGTGTTCATTTGTTTTATTATGGCCAAGGGAAATTAGCAAAGGCAATGGCAAAGGATTTGGGAAAGCATGAGGCATTAATTAACATTTTATTTACAAAAATAATGGAAATTAGGAGAAAAGGAAGGTGAAAGTCATGGGTTGCATGTGAGGAGAAAAATGAAGGAAAATAATGGAAATTGAAGAAAATAGAGGCCTCATTAATAAAAAGGCTTTCGAGGATCAATTTGTACCTTTTGTCAGTTCAGTTTTGGAGTTCTCTCTCTATTCTCTCACTCACTCTTGGACGCTTAGAGAATTCTTTCAGAACTCTAGCATTAGATAAGGAAATCAATGGAAGGACCAAGAAGGCAAAGGAAAGCAAAGATCAAGCAAGGAATAGTAGCATCTAGCAGCTACAACAATATTATTTGGAGGTATCGATTTGCATGTGTGATTTCCTTTCTATTTTTGGCATGCATGGTACATGAATGTGTGTATTTGGTTATCTTGTTGTCATTGGCATGGGTTTTTCCAGGTGTGACAGTGTTCTTCATCCTTGCCTTTCCATTTTCAAATAGCCATGGTGTGATGGGTTCTCTTGTATTTGGTTGAGATGGATTTCTAAATGGTTTCAAAACTAATTGAGGTGGTATCTAAAAGAAATAACAAAAACCCTAGGAAACCGTGGATGGGAGAAAGTGGGATTATGGTAAACCATGATTTTTTGTGCCTCGGTGGGCCTATGAATCCTTGACCAGTGAATGTGAGATATATGGTAAATCCTAGTGGTGTGTGCCTTTGATCAGGCATAGGAATCCTTGAATGGTGAATGACGTGATATATGGTAAATCCTGGAGGGTGGAGTCTTGATTAGGCCTAGGAATCATAGCACATTGTATGGTGGGATACACAGTAAAGCCTAGATACTAGGAGATAGGAAAATTCCACACAGAGTAGGTGGAGAAATCTGATGACATCCATGCATGTTTAGGGCCTAGTGATTCGGTGGGGATTAGGGTAAAGCTTGACGAAAATTGGATTTGTTTTGTTTGTGAGTCCCACATTTATGCTTGGAATATGGAACGGGGGTGATTGGATGAAAGAAAGATTTCATTCAGCCAATGTACTAGCTTATATGTGGATTTTATGGTTGTTGTATCCTTCTTATTTTTGTTGGTTATATGCTGGTTGTGGGTATGTTTTATGACAAACTTGATGTATGGATCTCATCATGTTCTGATTAGTAACTGAAATCCCAATGAATACATGACCTAATAGATGATAATGCAGGTATTGTGATATGACAACAATGCTTATTTACGAATCTCAAATAATTATGAGACCCCTATGCTCAGATTTGTTGTTATGACATGTAGATTGCATATTTGTGGCGTTTTTGACAAAATGCCTGTCATGGCTAGTAGGTGTCTGGTATTTGCATTAGTACATTTGTTTCACTCATTTATCATTCCTGAAAGTCTCATGAAGTTTTGGGTAGTGGCCTGAGTCCTAGCCCTAAAAGAGTGGCACAAAATCTAGGGTCACTAGCTCAGAACTGCCTAGAAAAGTCCACAGTCACTGGCATGCCTTGTTGTGGGAGCGAATTGAAGAATTTGGTTGCATGCATGCCTTGTCATGGGAGAAACAGAGGCTCTAGTACAATAAAACTATAAGTTGTCTCAGGGGTTAAGCACCTGGAAGTGTTGGTTACCTCCCGAAGGGTCTGTAGCACCTTGGGAAGGTTATTTTTGTTTTGTTTTGTCGGTTCAACTTCCTTAACTGTACTTGGGGAGTTGAATCACATCATAGTAGCCTCTCATCACATTTTAACCCCAATTGACCAGTTAGCTTGGGTAAATGTTGGAGGAGGGTGTTACAAAGTTGTATCAGAGCATGGTTCACCCCTTGGATTGGATGGGTGGTGTGTTGGTCATGCATTCATGTCGGTTGCATATATGTGTTCTCTATGCATGCGGTTTATGTACTTGTTGTGTATGCATGGTGGTGGTCATGGTTGCCGTGGTGTTGCAATGTGAAAATGGATGGTGTGTTTTTGGATGTCATCATCATGAGTGTATGTCAGTTATGCATTGGTTATGCATGTCAATGCTTATATATTGTTATATATACATTGATACGGTTTTAGTTTCCATGTATGAGGTCATCGTGTGTGGTTAGTATGATCAGGCATTGATAATTTGATAGAGGTTAAAATGATGTTATATGCTGATGTGATTATGATTATACATGTATAATGCTAAACTGGTTGATCTTGCAGATGAGATATCTTCCCCTGAACTATACTGATATATGTTGATTATGTTATGTTTTGGTTTTAGTTGACATGGTGCACTTTTAGGAAAGATATCAAAGATGAATAGAAATATGGTGGACTAGAGTTCACAAGATTCTCCCTATGGATCACATGAGCAGTGTGGTGTTGGGAACTCTTCTAACTTAGCAGACACATTAAGAAGTTTGAAGAAGTTGCAAGGAATGTAATGACAAAATCATGCAGGCACAAGAGAAACAGGCAGAAATCATTGCAATAATTCTTCATAGTTTGTTAGAATTGTAGAGACAGGGACCACTTCGGATCAATCATGGGCAAAAGGACAGGACAAATGGGTCATATGGAAGTAGATCTCAAGGTGGGCACAAGTCGGACATGGATGACATGATCTGATATGGCAGGCTCTTGGATACTCCGGATAGGAGAGGTGATGGACATAGGTTATATTCTAGTTCCAGTTCTGACAGGAACTATGATTGTTATTGTTATCATCCTTACAAGAGGAGTGACAGGGGATATTTTCCATATGAGTTCAAGAAAGTGAACCCGCGTACCTATGATGGAGATTTGTTGAAGCTAGAGGATGCAGAAGCATGGCTACTTGGGATGAAGAAGTTCTTTGAGTTTCATGAATACATAAGGAATATGAAGGCAAAAATAGTTATCTTCAGCCTCAAAGGGAGAGAAGAAATATGGTGGGAAGATGTGAAGCAGGTTAGAGACATCAGGACAAAAGAGTTGAGTTGGCATGAATTCAAGAGACTTTTCTTGAAGAAATACTTGTCGGAAAGGTACTACGAATACAAATCCAAGGAATTGTATGAGCTAAAGATGGGATCTATGATCGATGAGGAATAAATGACTAAGTTCTTGGAGTTATTGAGGTATGTACCATATCTTAAGGATGAGAAAGCAAAAGTTCATAGATTTTTCAATGGATTGTCATTATAATTTAGATATTATATTGAATATATTGAGCCTTAGTTGCTTGAGGAAGTTATTGAGAAATTGAAGCATTGTTATGAGCAACCAAAACGAAAGATATAATCTTAGAAAGGTTGGAAAGGGAAAAAAAGGCTAAAGGTAAATGGCAGCCGAAAAGAAAAAGGCCTCAAGATGCAAGTGAGAAATAAAATTTTGCACCTTACAAAAAGGTTAATGGATCACAACATGGAGGGCAACAAAATAAAGGTGATGGTACCAGAAAGTTGCAGTGTTGGACGATAAGCTTTGTGATCAAGTTGTTTCCATTTTGATTGACCCTGGATATAATTATAATTATGTTTGTCCTGACCTGGTGGATAAGTGTGGTTTGAATAAATAAGTGCATGCAGAATCCTTGTTGTGTAGTTGGTTATATTTACAAAGAAAAGAGTGCATCATTGGGTAAGATCTTGTGCATTCGAGTTGAATGGCATGTCTACCTCATCACATTTGAATGTGTTTTCATTGAGATCATATAGTATGCTTTTGGGTATGGACTAGTTGTATCTTCACAGGACTAAGGTGGATTGTTATGACAATTCTATTGATTGTTTGGATGAAAATGGAGAAAATTGAATCTTGCAGGGCAAGAACAAGGCAACATCAGTTAGAATGGTGACATATATGTAGGAAAAGTGTAGTCGTAAAAAAAGGTGTGTGTTATTTGTAGTGCATATTTCTAGTGATAAAAGTAAGGATGATGAGGTATTTAATAGGTACCTGATCTTGCAATAATTTCAAGATGTATTTCGAACAGATATTTCAAAGTTGTCGCCTCACAAATAAGTGGGATTTTCCATTGATTTGGTACCAGGGGAAGCACTAGCATTGAAGGCACCGTACATGATGAGCACACCAGAGTTAGTGGAGTTGAAGTTACAGTTGAAGGAAATTCTTGACAAGGGATACATTAGGCCAAATGTATCACCTTGGGGTGCACTGGTGTTGTTTCTGAAGAAGAAGGATGGTACTCTCAGGCTATCCATTGATTACAGGAAGTTGAACAAGGTGACCATCATGAACATGTATCTGTATATTGATATGAGATCAAGGTATCATCAGGTATGCAGTAAGGAAGGGGACATTTACAAGACAAAATTCAAGAACAGGTATGGGAATTATGAGTTTTTTGTAGTTCCATTTGGTTTGAATAATAATCCAACTACTTTCATGCACTTGATGAATAATGTATTGATTCCTTGTCTAGACAAGTTTGTTATTGTATTCATTGATGACATCTTGATATATTCTAAAAATGAGGAAGAGCATGTTGAGCACTTAGTAACAATGTTGATATTATTGAGAGAGCATCAATTGTTTGATAAGCTCAATAAATGCAATTTCTTTCAGATAGAGGTACATTACTTGGGACATGTTGTTCCAAAGGAAGGCATAACAGTGGATGCATAGAAGATAAGGGTTATCATGAAGTGGGAAGCTCCTAGAAATGTGGATGAGGTAAGATAATTCATGGGGATAGCAGATTAATATAGGAGGTTCATCAAGAACTTCCCTTGCGTTACATATCCTATTACACCGCTCCAGAGGCAAGGTAAGAAATTTGAATGGATAGACGAATGTGTAGTAAGTTTTGAACAATTGAAGCAATTGTTGACGAATGCTCCAGTGTTGAATATTGCAAATATGGACAAAGAGTTTGTGTTACATACAGATACTTGCAAGAGAGGACTCAGTGGAGTTTTTATGTAGAAGGACATGTAGTATGCTATGATTCACGTAAACTAAATGAACATGAGAATAATTATCTCACACATGATCTTAAGTTGGCAACAATCATCCATGCATTGAATATGGGGAGACACTATCTTATTGGCAGGAGGTTTGTATTGATGAGTGATCACATTGGATTGAGTTATCTATCTGACCAATCGAATCTGAATGGCAAACAAGCTAGATGGTTGGAAAAAATTAGTGAGTTTGAATTTGAGATTAGGTACATTAAGGGTAAGGATAATAGGGTTGCAAATGCTATTAGCAAGCGAATATAGGTGAATCACATAGCAACTATGAGTTCTTATGGGATATACTTATAGGATCAGATCTTATAGACAAGACAACATGATGGCAAGTATATGGAGCTTATGCACAAGTTACATTAGGGTACAAGTGGTTAGGATGTGGACTATCATCTTACAACAAATGGTTTGGTCAAATTTAGGGACAGGATATGTGTTGAATGACAGTGAGCTCAAGAAGACTATCTTATGAGAGTTTCATGCAAAACTCTATTCGGGTCACACAAGATACCACAAGACATTGACAGTAGTGAAGAAGTTTAATCATTGTTCGAATCTGAAGAAGGATGCGACAAAGTTTGTGGCTAGATGTTTGGATTGACAACAGGTGAAAGAAGAATGTAAGCATCCAGGTGGACTACTACAACCGATTCTAATTCCAGAGTGGAAGTGGGAGGTCATTTCCATGGACTTCATCATAGGTTTGTCAAGGACATTTATACAACCTGTTTCCATCATGGTTATGGTGGACACGTTGACTAAGTCAACACACTTCATTCCAGTGAAGTATACTATTAAGCTAGTGATGTGGCATAGGTATTCATGAGAGATGTAGTGAGGTTGTATGGTGTTCCAAGGAACATTGTGTCACACAGGGATGCTAAGTTCACTTGCAAGTTTTTTAAACAGATGTTTGTAGGTTTTGGGACAAAGTTGGCCTTCAACACAACTTATCATCCGTAGAAATATGTATGGATAGAGATTCTCAACAAGATATTAGAGGACATGTTTAGGATGTATGTGATGCATTAGTAGAGGATATGGGAGGATTACCTCCCATTAGTTTAATTTACTTATCACAATAGGTATTATCAGGAGTCACTGAGGATGAGTCTGTTTAAGGCACTATGTGGGAAAAGTTGTAACACTCCCATTAGTTGGAGTGATATATTGAACAAGGTATTGATAGGATCATACATGTTGGCAGAGATGGAACATGAAATGTAGGTTATCAAGAAAAATCTAAAGGGGCACCTTACAGGCAGAAAGGTTATGCAGATCAGAACAGGTTGTTTAAGGAGTTTTGGGTTGGGGAACAAGTGTATTTACACATCAATCCCAAGAAGAGATCCTTAAGGATTGGATCATGTGTCAAGCAGGCACCTCGATTTTGTGGACCTTTCAAGATCCTTGAGAGGATTGGACCAATAACTTATTGACTTGAACTTCCTCCAACAATGAAAGTCCATGTTGTTTTCCATATGTTATTGCTTAAGAAGTATGTTAAAGATATTCATCATGTGATTGACTAGTATGTATTGCAGGTGGATCTAGATGGAGAATTCCAGTTGGAACCTCAATGTATATTGCAAATAAAGATTCTCATGCTTTGGAACTGAGCAATCGAGCATTTTAAAGTGAAATTAAAGCATTTTGGGCCTGATGAAGCTACACATGAGATGGTGTATCAGATGCGGGAAATGTATCCTTCTCTATTCGTTGGTTGAGAGAATGTTTTTGGCATATGTTTTAATGTGATGTTTTGGTATATGTACATATGTATGTGGATGTAAATACTACCATGAGCTGTGTTAGAAAGCTCCAATAAGTAGTATGAGTGTCATGTTTTTATGGTTGTTATGTGTCATGTTGGTTTGATTCTTAGCAGGTTGATCATTGTAAATAACACATCAAGCTAAGTTATACAGCTCCATGGGTAGTATGTTTTTCTTTCAACAGTCTTGATGGTTGTAGGGGTCAATGAACAACGAGGACATTGTTCCCCCAAGGGGGAGGGTTCTATAACATACCTGGTCAAAATTTCATGTAATAAAGTTAATAAAGGCAAAACAATAACCAAGGTCATGAGACAAATATTCCAAGCTGGGTTTTAGGAAAAGCATCCCAGTGTGGGTGTTCATTTGATTTAATATGGCTAAGGTAAATTGTCAAAGGATTTGGGAAGTCACGGGGCATTAATTGACATTTTATTTATGAAAAAATGGAAATTAGGAGAAAAGGAAGGTGAAAGGTCATAGGTTTCATGTGAGAAGGAAAAGGAAGGAGAATAATGGAAAAATGAAGAAAATAGAGGCCTCATTAATAAAAAGGCTTATGAGGATCAGTTGGTACCTCTTGTCAGCTTAGTTTTAGAGCTCTCTCTCTATTCTCTCCCTCTCTCACTCTTGGATGCTTAGAGCATTCTTGGAGCACTTTAGCATTAGATCAAGGAAAGAAAAGGAAGGACCAAGAATGTAAAGGAAAGCAAAGATCAAACAAGGATGAGCAACATCTAGCAACTAAAACAAGATTATTTATAGTGATTGATGTGCATGTGTAATTTCTATGCTAGTTTTTGCATGCATGGTACATGCATGTGTGTATTTGGTTCTCTTATTGTCATTGGCTTGGGTTTTTCCAGGTGTGACAATGTTCTTGAACCTTGCCTTGCCATTTTTGGATAGCCATGGTGTGATGGGTTCTCTTGTACTTGGTTGAGCTAGATTGTCTAATGGTTTCAAAACTGATCGATGTGGTCTATGAAAGAAAGAACACAAGGCATATGAATCCCTGAACGAGAGAAGGTGGGATTGTGGTAAATCCATATTTTATGTGCCTCAATGGGCCTAGGAATCCTTGACCAATGAATGGTAGGATATACAGTAAATACTAGAGGTGTATGCCCTTGATCAGGCCTATGAATACTTGAACAGTGAATGGAGGGATATATGGTAAACCCTAGAAGGTGGAGTCTTGATTAGTCATAGGAATCCTCGACCATTGTATGAAAGAATATACGGTAAAGCCTAGAGAATAGGAGATAGGAAAATTCCTCATGGTGTAGGTGGAGAAATCTGGTGGCATCCTTGCTTGTTTAGGGCCTAGTGATCCAGTGGGAATTGTGGTAAAGCCTGAGGAAACTTGGATTGGTTTTGTTGTGAGTCCCATATTCATGCTTGGAATATGGGACGGGGGTGATTAGTTGAAAGAAATATTTGTTTCGACCAATATATGGGTGGGTGGTTTGTGGAAGTCCCAATCTTGGTTGGATTTTGCATTCATTAATAAGAGCTCCTTCTCCTTGGTATTTTATGTGTAAATGTATTGGATTATATGTGTATTTTATGGTTTTTATATCCTTGTTATTTCTATTGGTTATATGTTGGTTATGAGTATGTTTTATGACAGACTTGTTGTATTGCTCTCATCATTTTTTGATTAGTAATTGAAAGCACAATGAATACATGACCTAATACATGATAATGCAACTATTAAGATATGGAAACAATACTCCTTTACAAATCTCAGATAAGTATGATACCCCTATGCTTAGATCTTTTGTTATGACCTATAGATTGCATATTTGTGACATGTCTAACAAAATTATTGTCATGGATAGTAGGACTCTAGTCAAGTCATTACTCGAGTGCTTACATTAGCACCTTTTTTAAAATGTAATTTATGATTCCTAAAAGTCTCATTAATTTTTAGGCAGTGGCATATCCTAGCCCTAGAAACATGGCACAAAATATGGGGTCATTGACTCATAACCGCCTGGAAAATTCCACAGTCACTGGCATGCCTTGCTATGGGAGAAACTGGAAGGATTTGGTCACATGCATTCCTTGTCATGGGAGTGACTGAGGCTCTAGGAAAATAAAAAGATAAGTTGTCAAAGGGGTTAAGCACTTAGAAGGGTTGGTTATCTCTTGAAGGGTCTGTAGCTCCTAGGGAAGCTCAGTTTGATTGTGTTTTGTCAGTTCCAATTCCTTAACTGTACTTGGAGAGTTGAATTACATCATAGTAGGCTCTCATCACATGTTTACCCTGGTGGACCGGTTAGCTTGGGTAGATGTGGGAGGAGGGTGTTATGGTCACTGTAATAACCCTGGGTTAAAAATTCACGTAATAAAAGTTAATAAAGACAAAATAAGACCAAGGTCACGACACACTTATTCCAAGCTAAATAATGGGAAACATATCATAGTGAACATCATATGGTGTGTTTATGGCTAAGGGGAAATTGGCAAAGGCAATGGAAAAGGCTTTGAAAAGGAAAAAAGGCATTAATTGACATATTTTTTTTTATGAAAATGAAGGAAATTAGGAGAAAAGGGAAGGGAAAGGTCACAAGTTGCATGTGAGGAGGAAAATGAAGGAAAATAATGGCAAAATGAAGAAATTAGAGGCATAAAAGCATCTGTTGGTAGCTTTTTGTCAGTTCAGTTTTGGAGTTAGTCTCAACGAGGTGAAGAGCACTAAGAGGAGAAGGAAACACAACAAGAAGAGGAAGGACAAGGAAGGATAAGGAAGGCAAACAAAGCGAGGATCAAGCAAGGAAAGCTTGGATCAAGCAACTTCAGAGCAAGAATACTTGCAAGTAACAAATTGCATGAATGATTTCATAGATATTTTTGACATGCATGGCATATGCATGTGTGTATTTTGGTTTCTTGTTGTTGGTGGCATGGAATCTACCAAGTTTTGATAGTGGTTTTAGCCTTTCCTTTCCATTTATGGATAGAAATGGTGATGGGATTCTTTCTCGGTTGAGCTTTGGATTGCTGGAAGGTTTTGGATTCAGGTGAGGTGGTCTTAAGAAAATCCAAAGGGTTGGGGGTGGAGATGGTTTTCTCCTAGAAGCCCTCAATAGGTGGGTCGAGATAGGAAAATTCCTCAAGGGATTGTGAAGGAATTCTAAGGCATCCAAGCTCAGTTTGGTTTTATGATCTCGGGACTGGTTTAGGTGAGATCACGGTATGATGAAGGTGGAGGTGTTTTAACATTTGGATTCCCTCGGTTGTTTATGGATTGGTTTATCCCATGAGATCCCACATTCATGCTTGGAATATGGCACCAGGGTGATTTTCTAAAAGAAATATTTTGTTAATCCCAATCTATGGTTGGGTGATACATGGAAGTCCTTGACTTGGTTGGATTTTACATATGGTTAATAAGAGTTAAGTTCCTCTTGGTTTGATGCGTAAATGTACTTGTTATTATGTGGCTTTAATGGTTTTTCTATCATTGTTATTTATCTAATTATATGCTGGTTATGAGCACGGTTAATTGATAGATCTAAGTATGGTTCTTATCCTATTTCCATCATTGAATGTTTGGATGATGAATGCATGAGCAAATTGGTTTTATGAAAATTATTGTGAGAAGGATTTTGCCCTTATTGTTTAACCTCAGATAAGTTTATGATGCCTATGTTTAGATTTGCATTCATGATCTGTAGGTTTCATGTTTACCATGTGTTTGACAAAATGTCAGTCCCGGTTGGGAGGGGTCAGGTCAAGTCTCGGTTCAAGTTTTGGTTTATAAGTTTGTTTCTACGTCATTTATTATTTCTAGAAGTTTCACTGAGCTTTGGCATAGGTATGAGTCCTAGTCCTGAAAAGTGGCTTAGAATTCAGGGTTGTTGGCATAGAATTGTGTGGAAAAGTCCATAGTCACTGGCAGGAAGGCCTGTGGGAGCGACTCGAGACTCATAGGCGCTTGCATGCCTTGGCAAGGGAGAAGTTGAGGCTCTAGATTAGTGAAAAATAGAGTTATCTCAGGTGATGGACACTTGGAGGGATTGGGTTGCTCCTGGAGGTCCTGTAGCACCTGAGGGAAGTCAGTAAGGTCTCAAGTTGCTGACTCCATTTCGTTAAGGTAATATAGGAGGTTGAGTCTTATCATAGTGACCCTCAACTCATTTTTACCCCAGGAAAGTCGATGGAAGTAGGTAAATGTGGGAGGAGGCGGTTACAGGGTGTTATCAGAGCTAGGTTACTCTCTTTGAGTAAAATTTGATGTTTTCAAGGTTATGGTTGTCATGCATGGGGTCATGGTATACAATTGGTATGGTCATGCCTGATGTTGTAATATTGATATGATTATAATTATATATGTATCATGATAATGTAGACTGATATTGCAGATGAGATAAGCCTCCCTTGAACATAAATGAGGTATTGATTTAATTTTGGTATCTATTTGGTTTATATGACATGGTACACTTGCAGGAAGAAGAAAAGAAAAGATGACAAGAAAAATGGTAGATTTCAATTCCCATGACTCTCCCTACATATTAGTTGGGCAACAAGGAGGAGAGTATTCTCTTGGTATAATAGATACATTGAGGAGTTTGAGGGCAGAGATCAAAATTTGCAAAGCGAACAATGACAGGTTTGTTGAGGCTCAAGAAAGACTTGCAAGGGCTCAGGAGAAGCAAGTAGAGGTCAATGCGATGATTATTTAGAGCTTATTAGAGTTGCAGAGACATGGAAACTTGATGATCAATCAAGAGTAGGAAGAGAAAACTAATGGAGCCTATGGTAGGTATCGGTCCAAATACAAGTTGGATATAGGGGATATAATCAGAGGCAGTAGATCACTAGATACACCTGATGGGAGGAATGGTATGTATGGGCACCATTCTAGTTACTCATTCAGGATACATCATCACAGTAATCATCGTCATCATATTTATAGGAGGGGTGTGTACTTGTTTGAGGAGTTCAAGAAAGTGAAGTCGCCTACATTCGATTGAGAGATGAAGAAGTTACAAAATCTGGAGGCATGGTTGCTTGGGATGAAGAAATTCTTCAAGTTGCATAACTATTCAAAGAACATGAAAGGAAAGATATCCACCTTCAGTCTCAAAGGGAAAACATATATTTGGTGGGAATATGTGAATAATATCAAGGGAATTTTGGAAAAAGTGCTGATTTTGGATGAGTTTGAGAGACTCTTCAAGAAGAATTACTTGTCTGAGAGGTACTATGTTGACAGGGCTAAGGAATTTTATGAGCTGCAGATAATTTCTATGACAAATGATGAGTATATTAGCAAGTTCTTGGAGTTTTTGAGGTATGTGCTTTATCTCAAGGATGAGAAGGCTAAGATCTAGAGATCCATATGTGGGTTGCTAGCACCATATGGAGACCGGATTGAGTTTGATGAGCCTAGATCACTAGGGGAAGCTATTAGGAAGCCAAAGCATTGGTATGACCAATCAAAGTGCAAAGTTGAGCCTAAGCATGACTTGAAAGGAAATAAGAAAGTTAAAGGGAAGTTGTCATCGAAATGGGGAAGACCTAAAGATGTAGGTGAGAAAGAAAATTGGGTTCCTTACAAGAAATTCAATGCAGTTGAGAATGGACATGGGCTGCAACCTAGAGAGTAGTAGAATAGAGGTGATGGTATGGGACCATTGCAATGTTGGATATGTGGAAAATATCACCGCAAGAATGATTTCCCATTGTACCAGGGTGGTAGGCATCAGATCTATAGTGCTTAGGAGGTGCAAAAAGTTGGGGATGTTTGTCATAGCCTTCCTTGGCTTTATGCATTTGTGGACAACAAGAAGGTAGATCACTAGACATCCATTATTGAGATGCAAGGTACAATTTGTTGTCGATTTGTTTCTATTTTGATTGATCTTGGATCTAAGTATATTTATGTTAATCGTGACCTGGTGGAGAAATGTGGATTTAGAAGAGAAGTGCATGTAGAGTATTGCTTGGTGCAGTTGGCTACAGGTACTAAAAAGAGAGTTCATCACTGGGTAAGATCTTATGCATTCGAGTGAAAAGGTATGCCTACATCAGCACATCTAAATGTACTTCCACTGGGATGATATAGTATGATTTTGGGTATGGATTAGATGTACCTTCACAAGGCCAAAGTAATTGCTATGACAAGGCTATTGATTTCCTGGATGATGATGGGGAAAAGATAATTCTATAAGGAAAGAAGAAGCCTACATCAACGAGGATGGTCAATGCTATTCAGGCTAAGCACGGCTGTAGGAAAGGATGTGTGATGTTTTCAATCCATACCTCTAGTGACAAGGGTAAGGATGTTGATGATGCAGAAATCTTCAAGAGGTACCTTGTATTATAACAGTTTCAAGATGTGTTTCTGGTAGAGATTCCAGAGTTGCCTGCCCAGAGGGAAGTGGAATTTTCTATTAAGTTGGTACCAGGGGTAGCACCAGCATCAAAAGCACCTTAAAAGATGAGCACTCCAAAGTTAGTAGAGTTGAAGTTGTATTTGAAGGAAATGCTTGATAAGGGATACATTAGGCCAAGTGTATCGCCTTAGGGTGCACCAATATTATTTGTGAAGAAGAAGGATGGTACTCTCAGGTTGTGCATTGATTATAGGCAACTGAACAAGGTGATGATCAAAAACAGGTACCCGTTGCCGAGGATTGATGATTTTTTTGACCAGCTAAAGGGAGCAGAAGTGTTCTCAAAGATTGATGTGATATCAGGATACCATCAGGTACACATCAAAGAAAAGGACATCTACAAGATTGATTTCAGGACTAGGTATGGGCATTATGAGTTTGGTGTAGTCCCATTCAGTTCAAATAATTCCCCAAATACTATTATGTGATTGATAAATAGTGTGATGCATCCTTATCTGGACAAGTTTGTTAATATATTCATCGATGACATCTTCATATATTCTAAGAATTAGGAAGAGAATGTCAAGCATTTAACAACAATGTTGATATTTCTAAGGGAGCATCACTTGTATGCTAAGCTTAGCAAGTGCGGTTTCTTTTACACAGAGGTGCATTACTTGGGACATGTTGTTTCCAAGGAAGGCATACGAGTAGGTCCAGAAAGGATAAGGGATATCATGGAGTAGGCAGTTCCTAGGAATGTGGATGAAGTCAAATCATTCATGGGGCTAGAAAGTTACTATAGAAGGTTCATCATGAAATTATCATGCTGATCCAGGCAGATATTGGTGGTCACCCACCTATTCCACCTAGACCTCCAGTATGTTTCATCTGTTTCCTTGTTTATTTTAGCATTTACTATTTTTACCAGTTTTTGGGGTCCTAAACTTCCGGAGTATTTTTGACCCCCTAAACATCATTTGTTTTAGGTTACGACCCCGGGAAGTTAGATGCCCAACTAACCCCAACGAGGCCCACAAAAGCTTGGTTTTCCATATCCTGGAGTTAGGGTTTTGGTTGTTTAGGGGTTTCCCCTTTTTGTTCAAGAATAAATAGGCACTTAAACCTCATTGTAACACAATTCAGAGGCATGTAGCCACCACATCTCTTCTTAGAGATAAGATACCATCACCAGAGCTAGTTTATTTCCTTTATGTTTGTAAACATATTTCAGTATTCTGATATTAATTAAACGAAGCGTTATTTTTGTTGCATCTCTGTATTTATGGTTATATTTGTAATTTTTTGTATTCCTATTTAAGTTTGTATCAGTGATATTAGAGTGATTTTCTCTTTCTCTGTTTTTCATTTAATGTCCCCAACAAGGTCAAGGTAAAGGATTTATGGCTCAATCTGGTTGAACCTTTGCAAGACTAGCCTTGCAAATCCTAATGACCTCCTATGGTGGAATAAAAGAAAGATGAGGGGGCAGGAGATCGTATCAAAATACTGCTCAAGGAATCCCTTGAGCGATAAAGGAATGCGATGATGGATAGCTTTGCCTAGATCCTTCGACGGATACCCACAGGTGACACATCTTCATCCAGTGTCCACTTTAGAGGCACCACTCCTTTTAGGGTACAAGTTAACTTTGACATTCCCATATTTGAGGGCCAAGTAGATGCAGATGTCGTAGATAAATGGTTGAATCTATTGGAAGGGTATTTTTTAGTTCATGACTTTTCCAATCGGGAAAATTTTACTTTTTCACTTCTAAAAGTTGCCCCACATGTCAAGAACTAGTGGAAAACTTACTGTGAACAAAAGGACAAGAGGGAATCCTCACTATTTTCAGTAGCACCCACTTGGGATTATTTCTGAGACGTAATCAAGGAACAATATTACCCTGTCGGGAGCTATGAAGATAAATTCATAAAGTGGACCACACTACGGCAGGGGAGGGACCAAGATGTTTCGAAGTTCACGAATGTTTTCCATACCCTCTACACAAAATTGAGCATCAAGGATTCTAAGCGGCATTTGGTACTCAAGTATTGTAGCTTCCTGTACAAGTACATCCAGGATTTTGAGTGGCATTTGGTACTCAAGTACTGCGGCTTCTTGTACAAGTACATCCCAAATAAGATGGAGTTCCCAAACATCTCTTTGCTTGACACAACATATTGATACACTGTCAATATTGAGAAAAAGTTTTAATAGAAGAATTAATACTTTGGATCTATGAATCTGAAGCAAGGAAAAGGAACTCCAAAACCATAGAGCGAAGGCCAAAGCCAAGGCGGGGCGAAATAGGATAACTCCCCCAAGCTACAAGTAAAGAAAAACACCTTGATGACAAAGAAGGACATGGGAAAATGGTGTGATTTCCATAAGAGATCCACTCACAAAACAAGTGAGTGTTAGGCCAAGCAATCACTGGTGGCTAAGCTAAAGGCTTCTGAATCAAACAAATTTTCCAACTATGAGTCAAAACCTAACAAGGGGAATGAAAAAGGGAAGTAGATCATTGACGTAGAGCCCAGTGCCACCATGACCACCATGAAGATCCAAAAGAATGAGCCTGAAGATCCAGAGGAGGGGGTACGCCTCTTTCACTCACAAAGGTGGGTGAAGGGTTCTCTGCTATAGTTCATTGTTGATAGCGGGGGCCAAAAGAACCTCATTTCAACAGAGGTTGTGAAGTGGCTATGCCTACCGATGACAACACATCTGCAACCATACATCATCGGGTGGCTTCATCAAGGACGGGATATCCACATTAGTCAATAATGTCGCCTTCCCTACAACATCAATCCCTTCACAAATGAGGTGATGTGTGATGTTTCTCCTCTTGAAGTTTGTTATCTATTATTAGGAAAACCATACTTGTAGGAGTGGCATGATGTATATGAGTCTATACCTTGCTCTGTGATTATTACTTTGGGAAATAAGTTGTACATGATACCAGAGGTAGCCTCGCCTGCTTCCATCTCTCTAATCGTTGCAAATAAATGCAATAAGATCATTTCCCAAACCAAGAAATTTGTTTTCCTTATGATTCACCCTTAGGGAAAGAAGAAGGTTGTGGCCATGAATTCCAGACAGAGATCCTTCACATAAAAATAGAAAATGGACAAATTCATGGAGGAGTATAGGAACATTTTTTCCTCACCTACAAGGGTACCTCTGTATTGTCAAGTCAAGCACTCCATCGATCTGACCTCGGGTGTGCCACTACCCAATGGACCGATCTATCGACACTCTGTTATGGAGAATGATGAGATCAAGAGGTAGATTCAAGAGCTATTGCAGAAAGGGTACATCAGGTCAAGCTCATCACCCTATGGGAGCCCAATTGTATTGGTATAGAAGAAGGATGAGACCTGGAGACTTTCTACTCACTATCGGGCTCTGAACAAGATCACTGTCGAGAATAGGTACCCAATCCCATGGATTGAAGACCTTCTGGACCAGCTCAAGGGGGGGGAAATATTTTAGTAATATTGACTTAAAGTCTGGTTACTACCATCTTCCTATCGAACCCTCTGATGTGTGGAAGATTGCCTTCAAATCCAAGGATGGCCTTTTCGAATGGTTGGTCACGCCTTTCGGGTTGACGAATTCCCCTGTAATATTCACAAGATTGATGGGCGACATCTTGCGACCCTTCACCAATTCATTCATGGTGGTGTATTTAGATGACATCTTGATCTTTAGCCAGAGTTAGGAAGAGCACCTCCACCATATTTGATAGCTCCTTCAAACCCTACAACAACAAAAGTTGTGTGCCAATTTGGAGAAATGAACTTTTGGCATGATGCAGGTTCAATATATGGGGTAAATCATTGATGAGCAGGGTGTGCATGTGGACCCATCCAAGATACAAGTTATTCGAGATTGGCCAGCCCTAACCACTCTAACAAAGATTCACAACTTTCTGGGTCTTGCCAATTTCTACCACAAGTTCATGTTGGGGTTCTCTCATATCACTTGGCCTTTAAGTCAAGCCACCAATAGAGGAGAGAAAGAAAAGTTTTTTTGAAACCCAACAGAAGGAGTTTTCCAAGTTGAATCAACATATCTTCTTTGCACCAGTGCTCACATTACCAAACCTGTGGCAACCATTTGATATTGAGATGAAAGCCACTGACTATGCTATTGGTGCAGTTCTTACTCAGCAGGGGCATCCAATGGATTACCATAGTGAAACACTTTTAGACATGGTCTGAAAGTATCCCACTTATGACAAAGAAATGATTTCCATTATGTAGGCCTATTGTCAATGGAAGCATTACATTATGGGGAAAGAAACAACCATCCACACAGACCACTAACCCATGCAGTTCATATAGACACAAGAGTAATTGTAGAATGATTTCCATCAGAAATGGTCCACATACCTACAACAATTCCATTTGAACATTAAGTACAAGAGTGGCATCACCAATAATGTTGCAACTTCTTCAGTCGACCACCACTCATGGCACTGATCACTGAGCTCGACCCCTGTGGGCTCAAGACTTTGGAGTGGCTGCATCTTTACAAGAGAAATCCAAAATTCAACAACACCTACCACACACTCCTAGAAGGTAAGCAAGTTCCAAATTTTCACCTTTACGATGCACTTTTATGCCACCTAGGACACATCTGCATTCCTTCAAGTGAGTGTGCCAAGATGATTTGGGAGGCACACTACATTCGGGTCGCTGGTCATTTCGGGGTAAAGAAAACAATGGCAATATTGGAGAAATATTTTTGTTTTCCGAACCTTAGTCGGGATGTTGGGAGGTACATTAAATCTTGCACTGTCTACGCCATTTCCAAACCAACCATCAAGAAGTAAGGCCTATATAATCCTCTTCCTACTCCTTTTCAACCTTGGGAATCCATCTCCATGGATTACATGTCAGGCCTTCCTTCTTCTAAGAATGGAAACGATTGTGTTTTCGTGGCCGTCGACAGACTCTCTAAGATGGCCTAACACCCTGCAAGAAGAGAATCACAGCAGAGGCCATTGCTAAAATGTTCTTTGACCGAGTGTGGGTACACTTCAAGATCCCACAATCCATTGTCTCATATTAGGACAACAAATTCCTGAGTGTATTTTGGTAAAGTCCCTGGTCAATGTTGGATACCAAACTTACTAAGTCCATGGCTTTCCATCCCCAAACTGATGGCTAAACAAAGGTCATCAACAGGATGATCATACACATTTTGCGCATGTACAATTTGAAGCATCCACACACATGGGATCAAAGCCTCCCCTATGTCCAACATAGCTACAACAGATCTCTCCACAACTGAACGGGCCATAGCCCCTTTCAGGTAGGGTTGGGATTTTAGCCATTATGTCCCATTGATGTGGCCATACCATTTGTAGCTACTCAGGTAGATTCGGCCCACGTCTAGTTCGAAGCCGAAAAAGTTAACATCTTCATTGAGTGCATTCAACATGTCCACTAGGAGGACCATGATATATTGGACAGAGCTAATGATAAGTACAATCAACACCATGATCAACATTGGCTTCCACACAAGTTCCAAGTGGGTGAAAAAGTTTACCTACATTTGCAGAAGGAGCGCCTCGCTGGACCCTGCCACAACCTTCGCCCACTTTGATATGGGACATACACCATCACCAAGGCTGTGGGGGACAATTCCTTTGAGATTAAAATTCCACCGTTCCTTGGTCTGCACCCAGCGTTGAATGTAGCCCGCCTTCAGCCATACTTTCCACCATTGTTGGACACATCTGACATTATAAAAAAACACACACCAATAGAGTTGAACCCAGACTGCATCAAACATGCCACAGCTAATCAGATCATGGATACACATATCAATGAAACTAGCCAATAGAGGATCCAACTATATCAAGGCATTAAAGCAAGCCAACTCCTTCACCAGGGCAAGTGGTTCACCAGGGAGCAAGTTCAACAGAAATTTCCTCACCTCATCGAGGCTCTATGCGCAATGGGGACCATTGCTTCCTAAGGAGGGAGGACTGATACAGGTGGATATTGGTGGACACCCACCTATTACACCTAGACCTCTAGTTTGTTTCATATGTTTCCTTGTTTATTTTAGCATTTACTATTTTTAGCAGTTTTTTGGGTCCTGAACTTCTAGAGCAGTTTTGACCCCCTATACGACATTTTGTTGAGGTCCACAACAAGTTCGTGTAATAAGCATGAGCTAAGTACTAGAAATCTTGCATTACTCTAAGAGACATTTCCAATAAGGTATTGTACGTGCCAAACAAAGATAATATGACCAAGTTACGACCTAGAGAAGTTGGTTTCCCAACTAACCCCAATGGGGCCGACAAATTCTTAATGTTCCATCTCCTGGGGTTAGGTTTTTGGTTGTTTATGGTTTTTCCCTTATTGTTAAATAATAAATAGGCCGTTGAGCCTCATTGTAACACAATTTAGAGGCATGTATCCACCAAATCTCTTCTAAGAGATAAGCTACCATCACCCGAGCTAGTTTATTTCCTTTCTGTTTGTGAGCGTATTTCAATATTATGATATTAATGAAATGAAGTGTTATTTTTGTTGCATCTATGTATTTATGGTTATTCTTTTAATTTTTTGTGTTCCTATTAATGTTCAGATTACACGCATTGCATATCCCATTACATCTTTGCAGAGAAAATGGAAAAAAATTGAATGGATATAGGAATGTGCAACAAGTTTTGAGCAATTGTTGACAAATGCTCAAGTTCTTAAGACTGCAGATTTGGACCAAGAATTCACGGTGTGTACAGATGCCTACAAGATAGGACTTGGTGGAGTCTTTATTCAAGAGGGACATGTGGTATGCTATGAGTCTAGGAAGTTGAATGAGCATGAGCATAACTATGTGACTCATAATATTGAGTTGGCAGCTATTATCCATGCATTGAAGATGTGGAGACACTATCTTCTTGGTAGGAGGTTCATATTGATGAGCGAACATAGTGGATTGAGTTACATATTTGACCAAATGAATCTGAATGTTGGAAGAGCTATATGGTTTACCACCTTTAGTGAATTTGACTTTGAGATCAAATACATCAAGAGTAAGGAGAGTAAGGTTGCAGAGAGTGAAAATGAACCATGTTGTAGTAGTGAGTTCATATGGGATGAATTTAAAGGATCAAATCTTACAAGAAGAAAAATAAGATGACATTTATATGGATCTTAGGCACAAGTTACAACAAAAGGTTACAACTGGTCATGATGTGGACTATCATCTCACGGAAGATGGATTGGTGAGATTCAGGGACAAGATCTATGTGCCAGATGACAATGGGCTCAAGAAGCATATCTTGATGAAGATTCATGTCAAGCCATATTCAGGTCATCTAGGATACCAGAATATGTTGACAATAGTGAAGAAAATCTACTATTGGCTGAATATGAAGAAAGAAGTGGCAGAGTTCATGGCTAGATTTTTGGGCTGTCAACAGTTGAAAGCAGAGTGTAAGCATCTAGGTGGATAACTTTAGCCTATTCAAATTCCATAATGGAAATGGGAAGTCATTTCCATGGACTTCATTACAAGTCTTCCAAGGACATTGAGGCAACATGATTCTATCATGGTTGTGGTCAACAAGTTGAGCAAGGTATATCACTTCATTCAAGTGAAGACTACTTATTTAGCTAGTGAGGTGGCATGAGTATTCATCAGGGAGATAATGAGGTTGCATGGTGTTCCAAAGAAGATTGTGTCAGACAGGGATGCTCAGTTCACTTCCAAGTCTTGGCAGGATTTGTTTGTAGGTTTGGGGAAAGAGTTAGCCTTCATTACAACCTATCATCCGCAATAGATAGACAGACAAAGATGGTCAACAAGATTCTAGAGGATATGTTGAGGAAGTATGTGATGCATCAACAAAGGAGATGGGAAGAGTACCTTCCATCGGTTGAGTTTGATTACAACAATGGTTACCAGGAGTCACTGAGGTTGAGTCCATTTGAGGAATTGTATGGGCATAGTTGTAATACTCCCATTGGCTAGAGTGATCTAGTGAACAACGTATTAATTGGACTGGATATGTTGGCAGACATGGAACAAGAAATGTAGGTTATAAGGAAGAATCTAAAAGAAACACAGGATATGTAGAAGATTTATGCAGGATTGGATCATGTGCCAAGTTGGCACCATGGTATTGCGGGCCTTTTGAGATCCTTGAGAGGATTGGACCAATGGCCTACAGACTTGCACTGTCTCTAACAGTGAAATTCCATGATGTTTTCCATGTTTCATTGCTTAAAATATATGTAAACGATGTTGATCATGTTATTGGTTGGTTTGTATTGCAGGTGGAACTAGAAGGATAATTCTAGATGGAACCTCAATGCATATTGCAATGGAAATAACTAATGCTATAAAACAGAGAAATCGATCAAGTTAAAGTGCAATGGAAGCACTTTGGGCTCAATGAAGCTACATGGGAGATCGATGATCACATGTGGGTTGTGTATCCTTCATTGTTTATTGGTTGAGGCTAAGTATTTTTGGTATATGTACATATTCATGTGTGGTTTTTATTGTAAAATACCATAATGATTTGTGCTATAAAGCTCAAATAAGCAGTATGGTTGTCATGTTTTTCATGATGGTTTTTCTTTTGAGCTGGTTGTTCATTGTGAATACTGCAATGATCTAAGTTATAAATCTCTATGGGTAGTATGTGATGCTTTTCAGCGGTTTTTTTGGTTGTGGGTGTCATAGAACACCGAGGATAGTATTCCCCTAAGGGGGAGGGGTCTGTAACAACACCATGTTAAAAGTTCATGTAATAAAAGTTAATAAAGGAAAAATAAGACCAAGGTCATGGGACACTTATTTGAAACTAAATGTTGGGAAAAATATCCTAGTGGGCATCACATGTTGTGTTTATGGCTAAGGGGAAATTGGCAAAGGCAAAGGAAAAGGCTTTGAAAAGGAAAAGAGGCATTAATTGGTATATTATTTTATGAAAATAAAGGAAATTAGGAGAAAAGGGAGGTGAAAGGTCATAGGTTGCATGCCAGGAGGAAAATGAAGGAAAATAATGGAAAAATGAAGAAATTAGAGGCATCAAAATAAAAATATGTCAGAGCATCAGTTGATATATTTTTGTTGTTTTAGTTTTGGAGTTAGTCTCAGAGAGGCGATGAGCACCAAGAGGAGAAGGAAAGAAAGCAAGCAAAGGAAGGAAAAGGAGGGACAAGGAAGGCAAAGGAAGCAAGGATCAAGCAAGGAAAGGTTGGATTAGGAAGCTTCAACAAGAATACTTTAAGGTAATGGATTGCATGTATGATTTCCTAGCTAGTTTTAGCATACATGGCATATGGATGTGTGAAATTTGGTTTCTAATTGTCGGTGGCATGAATTTTGTTGGGTTTTGAAAGTGGTTTTAGCCTTGTCTTGCCATTTCCAGATATCCATTGTGTGATGGGATTCTTTCTCAGTTGAACTTTGGATTGTCGAAAGGTTTTGGATCCAGGTGAGGTGGTCTCAGGAAAATCCCAATGGCTGGGATTGGAGATGGTTTTCTCTAGGAAGCCTTCAATAGGTGGGTGGAGATAATAAAAGCCCTCAAGGGATGGTGAAGGAACTCTGAGGCATCCAAGTTGATCTCGGGATCGATTTAGGTGAGATCGCAGTATGGTGAGGGTGGAGGTGATTTAACCTCTAGATTCCCTTGGTTGTTTATGGATTGGTTTATCCTATGAGATCCCACATTCATGCTTGGAATATCGCATTGGGGTGATTGGTTGAAAGAAAGATTTGGTTCAGCCTGATCGGGTGGTACACTAAAGTCCCTAACTTGGTTGGATGTTACATATGGTTAATAAGAGCTAAGTTCCTCTTGCTTTGACGAGTAAATTTACTTGTTATTATGTGACGTTAATGATTTTTCTATAATTGTTGTTTATCTAGTTATATGCTAGTTATAAGCATGGTTAATTAGCAAATCTATGTATGGCTCTTATCATATTTCCATTAATGAATGTTTGGTTGATCAATGCATGACCAAATTGGTGTTATGACAACTATTGTGAGAAGCCATTGGTCCTTCTTGTTTAATCTCAAGTAAGTTTCAGATCCCTATGTGCAAATTTGCATTCATGACCTATAGGTTGCATGTTTACCATGTATTTGATGGAATGTCAGTTTCGGTTGGGAGGGGTCAAGTCAAGTATCAGTTCAATTTTTGGTTTATAAGTTTTGTTTCTATGTCATTTATCATTTCTGGAAGTTTCATTGAGTTGTGGGTGGAGGCCCGAGTCTTGGTCTTGAAAAGTGGCTTAGAATTTGGGGTCATTGGAATAGAATTGACTGGAAAATTCCACTCATTGGAAGGTAGGCCTATGGGAGTGCCTGGAGGCTTACATTCGGTTGCATGCCTTCAAAAGGGAGTGGATGAGGCTCTAGTTCAGTGAAAAAGAGAGTTATCTCAGGGGTTCAACACTTGGAGGGGTTGGGTTGCTCCTGGAGGTCTTATACCACCTGAGGGAAGTCAATATGCTATCAATTTATCAACTCCATTTATTTAAGGTCATATAAGAGATTGAGTCTTATCATACTGACCCTCAACTCATGTTTACCCCAAGCAAGCCGGTGAAAGTGGGTAAACATGGGAGGAGGCAGTTACAGTCACATGGCGCCCACAGGGTCAAGGGCCAGGGCCAACCGCCTACCCCCACCGACTAAGCCCTTCATTGTTGTTAGCATGGTCACATAATAAGGTCAGGGAACAAGGCTAATTGTCTGCCCCCCCTGTCTCTGCACCACATGTGGTCACATAACAGTCAAGAGACAGAGGCTAGGGCTTATCTGCCTGTTCCCTCCAACATAGCCTCCTATGACCGCTCATATGTGTGTAAACATGGTTGGAGGCCAGGGCCAAGTTCCCATCCCCAGTCCCATCCCCCTTGGTCTATGCACATATGGTGGTATTGTGACTCGGGGCTAGGACCACTACTCGATCCCTCCTCCGAAACACTAAAACCATATGACAATAAATATAACTGCCACCCTATATGGGTTAATAACCAATCTGGTGGTGTGATGGTAGGGTGTGGAGTTGTTATGTAGGAGGTCTAGGGGTCGAATCCACACCAAGGCCATTCGACCCTATATAAAAAATTTGGTTAATCACAGAGTGCCATGTGGTGCCCTCTGATTGGACCATGTGGCATCCTCTAATTGGGCCACCTCAAAATTCATGAACCAACCAAAACACACAAAATGCACCTGTACCATGATTTTTGGCTTAAGGGGGCTTGGACCCAGGTTCAGAGTTAGCTGCACTAACCAATAAAACCCTACACTACCAGCCCTTTCGACAACAACCCGTGTAGCGCAGGCTGCAATATCACCTGAGGCAGTATTAGGGGATGCTAGAACTAGGTTTCTACATCCAAAGGACTATGTGATGTGTTTATATTACTTCTAGGGCTTTATCTCGACCTTCGTGAACCATAACCCTTGAAATGGGGAAATTATAGTAACTTACAGATAATAGATCTAAACTCTTCGCTAATTTCTCTAAACATTCATAACATCGTGTACTTAACCAGATCTACTAATTTCACACATCTATGAAGTAATTTTCACGAAAAATTCAATAAACAGAGTGAATAGAAGGTAAATGTGGAAGTAAAGAATAACAGACAGATACAGAAGTAATGCTTCAAAATATATTATGCTCATATATTTTGTTACAAACTCTTTTAACCCTACGCACACAGCTGCATGGGCCCGCGTACTCAGCTGCAAACTTACCAAGATCTCCACACACAAAGTTGTAGGAGCCTCCCCTTCGCCTAAGTATAGAAAAAATGAATTCGTTTTCTTAGATCATTCATTGCTTGATTAAATTACTACTTATGACTCCGTATGACTCCTTTTTATATCATCTTCTATTACAATACCATGGTCTGTGAACCATGGGTGGGTAATAAAACAACTTAACTTCTAACAAAATAAGGGGATTTGACCTTCCTAAAACCCCTTTGAATCCTAACTACCTTTGCACTCTGCTCCTCAAAATGTAGAGACTTTACAATAATAAAAACACATTTTACAAAACCGACCCCAGGGGACCTTGTCCCAATAGGCCCCCAACACAAAGTCGTGACTCGTCCTCGAGTCACTCTACTAGTGTTGCCTCGATCTTTGCCTAAAGAACACTGAATTCTATCTTCAATAATTGAATATCTATTGTCCCCTATGCAACAGCTTGACGAACTTCCTCAACCAACTTTTCAGGAGTTGGACCTTCGACTGCAAGGCCCATGGTTCTCTATGTTTGTTGCATGGCTTTCAACTTGCTCTGCACTCACTATGTCAATTGACTTGCTTCATCCCCCCAGGGTTGCGGCATTGAAGATATGATGGATTCCTTCCAACATAGCTCATAAATCTCGCTGTAGATGAGATTTCCCTCCTGTAATATGGTGAACCTTTACATTAGTGCGAAGGTCCATGCTATAGATATAATCTCGTCAAACTACCTCTTCTTTTCTCAAATATCTACTTCGATTTTCTACAAAGTTGGATCTTCCTGTAGTGAGGTCAACAATTCCATTTCTTTTTCAAACAACTAGGTGTAGCCCTTGACTAAACTTCTAATGTAGGCATCTCTTCTTTAATAGAAGCCTCACACTACTCTCTGACTTTTGGAGGAGTGGTTGGCTACAGCTTAAGTTGAAGTTCAAATATCTGCAGTTGTAGCTCAAAACAAACCTTAGCAATTTCCTCCTTTGACTCTTTCACTGCGGCAACTGACTTCTGTATCTTTTCTGCGGAGGCTGCTTCGGCTAGAATCTGGACCTCAGGAAGCTCACTACAAGCCTGTGCTATTACCACATTCCTTAAGATTTTTCACCTTTTCCTCAAACATTTACTATTTTTTGGTTTTTACTTTGTTGATGACCAATAGTGCACATTGTTCCCGAACTCTAAGCTCATCTGATACCCCTTGATGTGATTGGTGCAATGTCTAAGTAGGGAGTGCCACAAGGTTCAGATTCAAATCCTTCATGTGTAAGAGGTGCACCCTGTCTTCTCGTTTCTCAATGTGTAGTGACCCATCTATTAACTACACCACACAAAGATTTGTGGTGATCTCTACTGTGAAGGTTGACCCACTCGCTTGCTTCAAGCTCGCTTGCTACAGGCTCGCTTATCCAACACTTGCTTGAATAATGCCTATCTGGACCTGCAATTCCCTTAGGCCTTGTTGCACCTTGTCCAATGTTTGATGGTATTGGTCCTCAATGTTGCTCCAAATGTTCTCTGTTGCGTCACAGACCACATCACTGATCTTGTCCAGGTCCCCATCCATGAGGACCAAAGGGGTTGCGCTTGTAGACTTGTCAGATTTATACTTCTTACATGGCCCCGTGGAACTCTGCTTCTGCCTCTTTTTACAATGTAGGGGGATTCCAAGCCAGGACCCCCTTCCTTTTCACCCTCTGTGTCTCCCTCTACATTAGTGCCCTCTATGTTAGACTCGCCGAGGTTAATGGTGGCTTGCGATGTAGTGGTAGTTTTCTCCTTTGGCGCTTCTGTCTCTTTGGAAAATACCTTCTCTTTTGTTGCTTCTTTCGCCTTTGCAAAAGCCTCCTCCTGCTGAGTGGCCTTTTCCTTTTTCATTGCCTTTTCCTTTGCAGAATTCTTCTGTGCTTCCTTCTTCTTCTATTTTGTTGATGTCGTCACAGTTGTGGTTTTCTCTATTTCACCTCCCACAACCTTATTTCTTCCTGTGCTCGCATTAGATGGAGTGAGACAGTTGCTCGCCATTTATTGACAACCCCCATAATGTCATCTTTAGCAACCAGGTATGGAAACCTGTTTCATTTGAGCATGGCATCTTCTTCGAGTGGATATGAAGATTATGAAAATATGCCTTGAAATCAACAACATTGGCATTCTCTTGGTGCAAGCTAAAACACAAAAGCTCAAGGAAAATTATCAGGAAGAAAATTGTTCGAATATGTTGTATTTATAGCCTTATTTAAATTCAAATCCATGCATTCCCTCCAAATTCCTATCATTAATGCACTTTTGGTGGTGGATTCCCAAATATATGCGTCTTAAATGCTCTCCCCCCGCTCCCTTTAATGTAAAAATCACCATCTAATCAGCTACAATGCTTCCAACGGTCACTTTTTGGCCAGGCTACATGGGACCCACCATTCTATTATAGCTCCTTCATCACAAATCTCTTATGTGCCTTCCCTCGATTCATTGCACAACCCATTCACTTTGCCCAACCATCCTTCTGGTAGTGTAGTTTATTGTCTCTCACTCCCTTGCGACTTCCTGGAGTACTAAGACTATCCTGCATTCATATAGTCATTGCGCAGGGGCAAGATCACACCTACACACCTTTAATTGGCTCCCATTAACCTTTCTTGGAAACAAATCCTTGTTCAGCTTCGCGAGTTAAACTGCACCTCCATCTGTAATCTCCTTGACGATATAGGTCCCCATCCAATGCATTTGGAACTCTCCCGGAAACTTCGTGAACTTACTATCATACAACAATACCAAATTTCCCTTCTTAAAGGTACATTACTTAATATCACGATCATGCCATGAATTTTCACGATCCTTCTGTACCTGCTCATGAACGCCGACCAAGAAGTGATCTTCCTCCAACTCAACTATCTGCGCGAGGTGTTCTTCCAAGGCTTCCCGATCAGCCATATCTACAATTGTATCAATCTGAAAACTTGGCACTATGTGCTCCATCGGCATCACAACTTCTTGTCCATAAACCAGTCTAAATGGAATTTTTCCAGTCAATTTTTTACAGGTAGTTCTATATTCCCATAGAACAGTTGGTATGCGCACATCCCAATCATTCCTTTTTTCATTACAAATTTTCGTTAAATCTTTCTCCAGGATTTTATTAAAGGCTTTCATTGTTCCATTCGCTTGATGACAATACAACATGCTTTTCTGATGATACATTTGGAACTCTTCAAGAAAGAAAACAATTGTTTCATTCAAGGAGTGCGAACCCCTATCGTTCATTAATATATTAGGGCATCCAAACCAAGACAAAATGTATTAAAAAATGAATTTCGCAGCTGTATCTGCACTACAATCCTTTATGGGTTGTGCCTCAACCCACGTGGTCAGATATTTTATTGTTGTAATGATGTATCTTGCTCATGTCTTCTTTCTGAGTGGCTAAATTGATTCCACAAAGTCTATTTCCCACTTATCAAATGCTTGTAACGACACCTGCGGGTTCAAAGGAAATTCATCCCTTCGCGATAGCCTCCCTATTCTCTGACAGACATCACATGCCCTATAATACTGCTTGGAATCCTTATGCATAGTTGGCCACCATATCCTTTCTCGTAGGATCTTCTTCATAGTTCCTCTTCCCACATAATTTCCTCCCGTAAATGCGCTTCAGCGAGGATACTTTGTCGTTAATACTCCGGGACATACCTATGCAATATTTCATCGAATCCCATTTTATATAAGTGTCCTACAATAAGATAAATATGCAGCCCTGAGCACCAATTCTTTCCTTTGCTATGTTGTATACCCTTCATGAGCTATACCCATAGACAAGAATTGGATTACGTATGCAAAATGTTCGTCTGCGACACGTACAAAAAAGAGTTGCACATCAGGAAATCCTTCCTCCATATTTGTAGGTTTGTCACCATTCTCAATCCGCAAGAGGTGATATGGTCCATCATTCAATCACCCTGGCTTCACAATTACTTCAAATTCATATTCTTGAAAGAGAAAAAACCATCTACAAATCCCCCCCCAACACAGGCTTGTTGACTAGGTACTTCAAAGTAGAATGGTTTGTGTACATATTGAAGTGCACACCCAACAAATAGTGCTTGAACTTCTAGAGTGCATACACCATTTCTAATCCTTCGCACTCTGTGGTTGAATAATTCTTTTCTTCCTTAGATAACTTCCTTCTCCCAAAAGCAATCGGATGGCCGATATCACTTGCGCTTGGTTGGGTTAGCAGAAATCCTAATGCTATGTAGGATGCGTCTACATGTATGTGGAATTCCTTCTTCCAGTCGAGGAACACTAGAATAGGTGTTGTGAACATTTTTTCCTTCAAGACATGCAAACTCTTCTGGCAGTCATCGTCCTAGAAAAACATCGTGTCCTTCTTCAGTAATCTCTCCATGGGCGTAGTGATCTGCGCATATGCTTTGATGAATTTCCTATAATATCTTGTATGGCCCAATGCTGCACGCAGTTGTTTGACATTCTTTGGAGACTCCAAATTAATAATCACTGCAATTTTGTCAAGGTCTACCATCAACTTCTGCTTATAGACAACATCACCCAAGAGTATCCCATATAGTACACAAAATATGCACTTCTTCATATTAGGGGATATCTGATACTTTCAAAAAGTATCTAGCATGAGGCGAATACTGGAAACATGTATTTTTACTAACGCAAACACTATCCAATCATCCAATTAAACCTCCAAAAAATTATAAATAAATTATTTGAAAGTTGCAACTACTACCCAAGAAAAGATTGCAAGGGAATTCTTAAGTCCAAAGGGAATAACAATATACTTAAAACAACCCCATTCTATAGTGAAGGTGGTCTTACTCCGATCGTCCGATGTGATCTTGATCTGATGGTACCCTGAGAACTGATCAATAAACGAATAGGATTCCTGACCTCCAACATTATCCAATACTTCATCTGCGAATGGTGTAGGAAATGGATCATGGACACAAGCATCATTAAACTTTCTTAGATCTACGTTGATCTAAATTTCACCCTTCATCTTCTTTTCCTGAACCACCATAGGACTAATCCAGTTTGGTTCTTCGACAGGCTCAATAATCTTGGCTGCAAGCATGTTACCACTTCTTCGCACACTTTTTCCTTGTATTTAGGATTCAACTGCTAAGGGCACTGCTTCACTAGCTTCACATATGGCTTTAGAGTGATCTTCATGACACCCAGGTCACCTACTATCCCCTTCAGATCAGAGAACTTGGTGGGAAACAAGTCTTGATATGCCCTTAATAACTCTGTGACTTTGTCCACTGTGTCCTCATCCTAGTAATCACCAATATTCACGAACTTTTGTTAAGCTTCCGATCCAATATTCACCTACTTAGTCTTCAAGGGTTTCGAGATATCAAGGACTTCCCCCTTAAGCCCCACCACTTTTCATTTTCCTTATGACTAAGGAATACTGATGTTCCTAGGATCTTCCTCACCTTCCTTCGTGGTCACATTGTAGCATTCAAGAGCATGGCACAACGGTGTACTCCAATCTGGTTGTACCCACATGATAGGTTCTTCAGGCATTTTGAATATTTCAACTTTGATCTCTTGTAACGCTTCGTCAATAGACTCAAATCCATCCTCAAAATTCAAAGTTAACATAAAACTTTCCTTCAGAACATCTCGTTTTGTGGTTCTATGTCGCAACTCTGTTTCTATATACCAGTTTGTCTAAATAGTATCCAAAGTGTGGCAGAATATGCAAACCCATTTTGTCTATGGTTCTTCTCCCCATTCTTTCGTCCATCAAGCCAGATGCTTGGGCGGATCATCCTTTCCTGTATATTTCTTCGTAATGTGTGTATTGTCATACCAAAGCTGCAACTTCATCATCCATCGATATTCCTTCCAGTCTGCAAATTTGTTCTTATCTATACCCCACCATCTGGCAAGCGTAGCTCTTAGCATGAGGTCTAATTCCTAGAACTAATGTCCCTCTGGTACATCCCTTTCAAATTTATCTAGAAATAAATTGACATCTTTTGAACCATCATAATATGGTAAGTTGCGTACCTCAGTGGATATACATCGGAGTGACTTAGTAAGTCGGTTGCATCGCAACGACGATACCTCATGCAATCTATTCTTCCAATGCTCAACCTCCTCATCTGAATCTGAATTGCAGGAGTTGGCCTTCTCCCAAGTAATCTACCCATCCACCATAGGGTTTATCCAATCCTCATCCCACATAGTAAGCTTATAAATTTTCTCAATATCATCTTCCTCATAATAATCGCGAACTGGTTCAATATACCATGCACCCTCAACTGGATCCAATTGAACAATAACCCTTAGTTCCTTCTTCTCAAATGTCATGTTGCATTTCTTGAGGTTGATGATTGCATTCATATCAAATTCTCAATCAATGCCAAATAGTGTCAAGTATGGATTACTGTTTTCCACTATTTCGATTGCCTCAAAATTGATTACGACACATGCCCCTTCAATATCCACAGTTACTCCATGTAGGCACCCCATAGGAATAATCTTTTGTTGATTTGCCATTCTCAATTGGATCAGCGACCATTGTAGTGTTGGTCTTCCCATTCTTTTTGAGGTTTTCTTTAGCAGAAAATTTGCATCAGACCCCCAATCAAGGATTACCTGGTCCATTTCAAATTCTCCAATCTAGGTAGTCAATCTCATTTCACACCTAGTCCTTTTATTACCCTTGTCTACTTTGTGTAATGCGTGTTGTTCAGGCAGCGACTTACCCTTTCCAGCGTAGTTATCTATCAATTCTTGCAATCCCTCTACTACTTTTTGGTCTCTTAGGAGCTTCATGCAGTTTTGTAAGAAATATGTCAACAATGAGGGATCTGTTTCTTGCACAGTACTGACTCCTTCAGGCTTCTCTACATGTGTACTTTGAACCTTTGATGTAGAAGCTCCTACATCCTCGAAGCTCCTCTTTGTCTCCATAAATGTTTCCTTCACTTTATTCACATTAAATCTAGCCTCCTTCTCAATAGCCTTGTGTACCCATACATTTTCCTTTGGTTATTCCCTTTATCCTCCCTGGTATCTATACCACTCTATGTAATAATATTAACATTGGGTCCATCTCCGTGCAGTTCTGATCACATCATTTGGATGTTATGAGTAGGCTGTTGGGTCTGGGTTATTTTTTCTTACATCTTCACGATGAGCACAGGACAATCTTTTATGACATGATCAAACTATCGACAATATTGACATGAGGGGTGCGTTGGATTCTGAAAATCTCGAGCAAAGTGACATGGTTCTCTGCAATTGTAACAAATGATCTAGCCTCAGCCTCTTCCAACTCCTCCTCCTCATCCTCTTCCTCTTCCCTAGAATCCTCCGTGCACTGTAGTTGTGCCTTGATCCTGCTGAGGACATGCCTCCATTTGTACTATATATGTTGGTGTTCTATCTATCATCAATTCATAACTTCGGAAATTATTCTCTTCATGACCGAAAAATTTGCAAAAGTTGCAAAATGATTGCTGGGGAGTCTACACAAACTTCTATAACAAATGAAAATTTTCCGTCGTATGTTTCCCTATGATCTTATGGATAGTGAACCAAGGTACCACACATGTACTCATCCCAGTGGTATTTTCTGGCTTTACGGGGACATGACCTCCCTCAACTAGATAATTTTGGTACACCTGGCAATGATCCTTGTTGTAACCATGGCCTTTACATTTCAAACACCATACTTCCGCACGGGTCTCATCCTGGACTTCTTTTCCATTTTTGAGACTCCAACTCCATATGCAGGCTAGCCAACTGCGACTTAATCTGTTGCACCCCGAAATTCGTATCTTGAATAGGTGAGGCTTACAAATTCATAGAAATCTCCAATGCCTCAGCCTATGTTCCAATCTTGTATTGTGACAATGGAAATCTTAAATGGGGTAATAATGATGTAATATAATAATCCTTGCGTTATTCATTTGTGATCTACATATTAGCCTTCCAAAGTAGGTACTTCAGCCTTTGATCGAAATCCCATGCAGACTCATTTACCTTCTGCTGGATCTCTTTGACCTTTATTACTGATTTGGCTTGTGATTTAGGCTTCTTGAATTCATTATTTAGCACAACCTTTGTATCCTTCAATGTCGTAGCTAGGTGAGTCGAAAAATACTTAATATACCAACTCAGTGCTCTATCTTGCAATGTTGTGTCCAATTGCACTTTCTTCAGGGCATCATCCATTATCTAATGCGACTTCCACACAAAATCTGCTACAAACCAAAATTGTTCAGGGCCTTCTATCCTCAGACCCTTGAATATGGGCATCTTCATAGAATTTTCCATATTGAATAGTTGAGATGGGGATGGAGGTGGAGGTGTACGTGTAGGTGTGTGAGGTGGAGGTGATGACGGAGGTGGAGTGGAAGGATGTGGTATCCCCGCGATGCCCTAATTTACCATCTGTGGCGCACCTTGAGGTGTCTTCAAACTATTACTTTCTTCATCACTATCAAACGCTCCCAACAAAGGACTGTATTCAACACTTGAGTCTGGATTTCTTCTAAATGGATTTCCACTTACGTAGCCCCCGTCAAGTCTCGACTAAACATCAATTCAATGGAAGCCGCTTCTCACACAATGGCATTTTAATCCAAGTTTTCAGGGACTTTAGATACTTACCTCTTCGTCCTTTGAAAAATTGACATACAACTTTGCTATAATTGACAGATGTATCGATTGTGAACTCAGTAATGAATCCACCCAAAATACTATCGATCCAATAATCGACAACCCTCACAATCTTGTTTTCTGACCCTTACAAACTTCTCACTACCTCTGGAGTCCAAAAATAGGGTTATCCAACTTCCAGGTGCTTTGATCATCCACCAATTTAGACAACCACTTGTATAACTCACACAGAAAAGAGCAGAAGAAAATTTTGTATTCTTTTGTATATAGGTATCTATTCAACCACTCTTCTTGTGACATAAGCGAATTCTTGTTTTCCTGGGCTAAAAAATCGTGTAGCTTTCGATTGATCCACTTTTTGATCCCCTTCTTAGTCGATATCCGCTTATTTCTCATCACATATCCTTAGATAGATCCCAGTCCCTGCAACGAAACCGTTTGTTTACTTGAGGGGGCTTGGACCTAGGTTAAGAGTTAGCTGTGCTAACCAACAAAACCATACACTACCAGCCCTTTTAGCAACAACGCGCATAGCGTAGGATGTAGTCTCACCCGAGGCAATATTGGGGGATGCTAGAACCAGGTTTTTGCATCCAAAGGACTATGTGACGTGTTTATGTTACTTCTATGGCTTTATCCTGACCTTCGTGAAAACTAACCTTTGAAACGTGGAAATTATAGTAACTTATAGATAACAGATCTAAAATCTTTAGTAATTGATATAAATATTCATAACATCATTTAATTAACCAGATCTACTACTTTCACGCATCTATTAAATACTTTTCATGATAAAGTCAGTAAACAGAGCGAATAGATAGTAAATGTGGAAGTAAAGAATAACACATAGATACACAAGTAATGCTCCAAAATAGCCTTTATTATGCTTAAATATTCTATTACAGACTCTTTTAACCCTGCGCGCAAAGATGCAGGGGCTCGAGCACTCAGTCGTGGACTTACCAAGGTCTCTATGCACACAGTTTTAGGAGCCTTTCCCTTTTCCTAAGTACAGAAAAAAACATACTTCTTTGTCATAGATCATTCATTGCTTGATTAACTTACTACTTTTGACATTCTATGACTCCTTTTTATATCATCTTCTATTACAATACCATGGCTCGAGAACCATGGGAGGGTCATAAAACAACTTAACCTCTAACAAACTATGGGGTTTTGACCTTCCTAAATCCCCTTTGAATCTTAATGACCTCTGTGATCCATTCCTCAAAATGCTGAGACTTTACAATAATAACAAAAATGTTTACAAAATTGACCCCAGGGGACCCTGTCCCAACAACGATGCCACCTGTCAAGACCTAATCGGTCCACCACCAACCATACCCTACACAATCAATTGATAACATCAGCTATACGGACTTCCCAGCCAGTCAACCTTATTGTTGACTTTTTGGTTGTTGGTCAAAATCTTTATAATTCCATAACTTCTTCATACGATGTTAGATTGAGTTGATTCTGACAGCGTTGGAATCAAGACAAAGAACACTACGACTTGACACTAGTTTTGAGATATTCCAAGAACATTAATTTTTGAACCTATTTTTGATCTCCGGATCAATGGTGCGTAGTAACAGTGAACAATAGAGCCTTCCACATTCACTGTTGAATTTGAATGCACTTTCCTAATTAAGCTTCTTCCATTTAACCTTTCCACAGGCCTATCATGCTCTGATCATTCCATGAGCTAGGTAGTGATAGAATATATGATTTCAAGATTGATTTTTCCTTTTCATTAATGATTTTCATTAGAAAAAGCAACTTTTTAGCATGAAAAGGTGATTCTCAAAGATGATAGCAATGAGAAAGCATAAATAAACACTTGCGAAGAAGAAGAAAAAAGAGAGATATCATGGAGACATGCAACAGATCATGGACCAAGACAGAAAGAACACCTTGCATGATGACTCAAGGGATTCCAATACTGACTCAAGACCCTTTGGAGGGTGAATATGAATAACAAAAAATATCTTCCATGAAGATGAAGTACTGATCAGATCTACCATAAATATTGAATACATAGGAGCAAGGAAGACAACTTGACATTGCCACCTCATCGTGAAGTCCATGCCATCATTGTCAAGTTGGAACTTGTACAAGTGTCATCAAAATAGTCAACATGTGTCCATGTGTCATGCCACATCCTCATGTGGAATGTAATGATGTATTCTCAAGAAAAGGATAATATGTAATGTGTGGAAGTTCAAGAGTCATATGTGGAATATAAAAATTCATTTAGTCATATATGGACAAAAATGCATTTGGGATAAGTCCAAAGGTAATTTAGAGAAGTCCAAAGCTAATTTAGAGAAGTCCAAAAGTCATTAGAAGTTAAAGAGTTGTTTAGAATCCCAAATGACACATTAGAAATTCAAGAGTCAAGAGGGGATGAAAGGTCATTCCTCTTGTTATAAAAGAAACCTCATAACTTACGCAAAGGGATTTTAGAGGCTTAAGCTTATGAGAGCTAGTCTTGGCTTCTCTACATGGCATAGGAGAAAAAATTGTTCTTTGGAAAAGCAATAAGAGACTTAATGCTCCACTAATGGAATTAGTGCCTCATCATTGTAACTACATACTTGGATCTTTCACCTAATTGAAACTTATTGAGCTGACACATTTTCATGCATATATTGTGAATGTTTTAGGGCTATTCTTGGGATGTTTACGGTATATGTTGTGTTCATTTGTACAAGAGAAATTGAACTACTTCAGTGGCTTTGGAACTAATCTTATTGAATGTGTGTTTCATTCACTTTAACAATTATTATGTGAACTATTTTGATAATGAATATTTTCATGCTCTCATGTGTCTTTCTTAGGTTAGTACTACTACTTCCTTCCAGAGACTCACTCTCATCTCCCGCTCATGAAGGTCTCCTTTTAGACATTGCAATCGGTGTTTCAGAATGTCAACTTACTTGCTTGTTCAAGGTCTATGTATATGTTGTGCTATTCAACAACCCCTAAATTATTTATATATAAATGTCTTAGAAAATTATATTATAAATAATGGGGACCCTTTAAATTTTTAAAATATAGAAAATAAAACTTTTTAATGTTTTAAAAGGACAAATTTGAGCTTATTTCAATAAAAAATCCAAATTTCATTGGCCTGAACAACTCGAATGAGCCTGCCTTAAACAAATCCCGACATTATCGCATTTTGCAAGTCCTAATGAGAAACTCCCCATTTTATCCTTTTGAAATGAAGTGATGTGATAAAATAACCCCCGAGAACAAAAACATATTTAAACTTTAACAACTTGAGTTTTTTATCAGAGTTTCCCTATATCAAAGCTTAAAAGGTTACATTTAAGGATGAATCAAAGAAGAAATCCCCTAAAGATCCCTTCGATCTTGAAGGCTTACAAAAAATCCTTAAAACCATGTCAAACGAGATGGTAGAAATTAAGAAACAGGTAGTTGAGTCCTTTTCTAAAAAACCTTTTAGATCCTTCAAAAGAAATCAGACATCTAATCCTCAAACTCCAATTATAATATCTAACGTTGAGTATGATTTGGATGAAGATGATGAAGAAAAAACATTATATGATGATGAATCTGAGGATGAAGAATTGGTTAAAGTACATGGGATGTGGTATTTCATCCTACCTACTTCTGATAATGAAGATGAGCAAGAAGATTTACCTGTTAGCACTAGGAGTAAAGGCCCTGCTAATTCTATACAATCAATCCAAAAGCAAAAGCCCTCAACCTCTGCTACCAAGGATAAAGTGGTCAGTAAAAAGTCTTCTTCTACATCTACTCAACCAACCCCATCCTCATCTAATCCTCCATCCTCATGAAAAGCCTTGGTATTTGTAGATACTATGGAATATAACATAGTGGAGGATATGAAGAAAGCCAGAGAAAATATCTATCTTCATGAGCTCAGTAAGCTTAAACATCAGCATAATCTTTTACTCAAAGAATTGAATGTAGTTCTTGCTTCTCCTCTTCCTGCTATTGTTATATCTAAATATTCTAGAGGAATGGGTAAGCCTCCCAATGATTCATCAAACAAAGTTGATTCTACTGACGTTATCTTAATTGGTGATAGATATAACTCACACACTCCCCCTTTCCTCTTGACTTATGAAACCTTTAATAAAAATCTGCGCAACTGCTTAATGGCCTCTTCAAACATAATGCCAAGATCACTTTGCACGAAATTAAATGTCTCACCCCAAAAGTATGTAGTTCACATTGTCCAACTTGATAGAACAAAAGTCGAGATTTTAGGGGAAACAAATTTAGTCAACATTAGAATTTCTTCTAATCCAAAAGTTTTTAGGGTAACTGACATACTGTTTGTCGATATTCCCGAATTTTATGGTTTAATTCTTAGCAAATATTGGTCTAAGAAACTTCATGGTTATTTTGCAACATATTGGTCTCATATGTGGCTCTCTTATAATGGTAAGCCAAATCAAATCAGAAATGACCAAGAAAAACATTTGAAGTATATAGTAACTAATTTTTAATATGAAAATGAACCAATATATTTTAACAATAACATCATTGGAAACTACTCCGCTGAGTCATTTTTAGGAAATTTCAATGCACAAAAGTCACCTTTTTTGGATAACTCTGTTACTTCCCATATTGAGAACTTTTCACAAACAAATCCTTCCAAACGTATAAATCTTGTAGATAAACCATTAGTTAAATCTTAATTTTGAACATTATATTTTGATGGATCTAAATCCAATGATGGTGCAGGAGCCGATTGTATATTAATTAGTCTAGAAGGAGAAAAAATAATGCTGGCATGTAGGGTGGAATTTGAATGCACAAACAATACTGTTGAATATGAGGCACTGATTCAGCGTTTGTATAAAGAAATAGGTCTTACTATCAAATATCTTCAAGTATTTGGAGATTCTGAAATCGTTGTCAAACAAGTAAGAAGCACCATTCATTGTCTCTTTGGACATTTAAAACATTATCAATATTGGTTCAAGACCTTACTTCACATTTTTTAGCATTCAACATTTCTCCTATTCCTAGACTTCAAAATGCAAGTGCTCACCTTTTGGCTAATATAACATCCAAGCTTATACCATCAAAATGTTACAATTCAAATAGATTTTCTATATAATTAATTTTTCGACCATCAATTCCCGATAATATCACCAACTGGCAAGTGTTCAATGACGATGAAGATATTGTAAGCTTTTTAACATTTGAAGGATCATATGATGATCAAATTATTGATGAAAATGAACATGACAATCAGTTGAAACATAAATCCAATGAAAATCCCATACCTAAATCTGTGGTGAAGCTTGAATATCTTTATGATCTAAAAGATATATTTAAGAAAGTTACTAATTCTAAACTCCAAAGTTCAACCTTAAGGTTTGAACTAGTAAACCTTGGAACTAATATCAAACCCCAAAACATCAATTTAGGACTTGGTCTCTCACCTGATGAGAGATTAATGATCCATCATACAACACACTATTCCAGTGATATCCAATGACAAACCACTACAACACAAATTAAGGAAACTTCACCCAAATCTAGAAAGCCAAATCAAATCTGATCTGAATAAACTCCTTAAGTCCAAGATTATCTTTCTTGTTAAGCATTCAAATGGGTTTCAAACTTAGTACCTATCACGAAGAAAAATGGTGATATTCATATTTTCATAGATTTTAAGAATCTCAATAAAGATTGTCAGAGGGATAATTTCTCATTACTGAACATGGGACAAATACTGCAATTGGTAGATGGCTCTGAACTAATGTCTTTTCTTGATGATTTTTTAGGGTATAACCAAATCTTGGTCCACCCAGATGATAGGTTAAAGACTACATTCAAGAATAAATGGGGAACCTATGCCTACCAAAAAATGCCTTTTGCTTTAATAAACACAGGGGCAACCTTCCAAAGAGCCGTGGACATAGATTTCAAGGGTCTGATACACAAAATTGTTGTTGTTTAGTTGGATGACATAACTGTTTACTCAAAGAAGAGAAGCAACCATTTGTATGACATCAAACAAATCTTTGAACGCTGCAAGAAGTATGGAATTTCATTAAATCTAAAGATATCTTGTTTCTCTCTAAGTGAAGACAAGATTTTAGGGTTTATTGTATCCAAAAAAGGAATTTTCATTGATCCTGAAAGAATAAAAGAAATTTTTGAAATTTGTTGCCCCACAATAAAAACATCTATGCAGTCCTTTCTAGGTCAGATAAATTTTGTTAAGATATTTGTCCCTGACTTTTCCCAAATTGTTTTACCATTAGAAACCATGATTAAGAAAAAATCATTCTTTACGTGGGGACATAACGAAAGCGAAGATTTTTATTTAATCAAACAAGCCATTATGAATGCTCCCTCTTTAACTACAAATTTTTCTAATCATTTCATTTTATACACTTTCGCTTCTCAAACATCTTATGTTGTTTTTCTAACACAACTTAATGATCAACAAATTGAAGCATCCATCTCTTTCTTTAGTTCTATTTTTTAAGGTGCTGAATTAAACTATTCATAGGTGGAAAAACAAGATTTTGTTGCTTTTAAATCTGTAAATCACTTCAAGCTTTTTCTCCTAAAAACACACACTAAAGTAATAGTCCCATTCTCAGTAGTGAGACAATTGTTTATGCAAAGGGAATTAGGAGAAAAGAGGGAAAATTGGGTGACAACCCTGCAAGAATGTGATATTGACATTAAACTAGCTAAAATTGTCAAAGGGAAAGGTTTTCGCAGATTGCTTATAGGAGCTTCCAATCTACCAGTCGATGAGGACTCAGGTAATATTGTACGCATATCATAGGTAATCCTAAATGACTCTGAGTCCCAATATGTTGATCTCCTTTTCTATCTAAAAAATGGATATGCTCCCCTTGAACTCAATCACAAAAGGAAAAGAAATTTAAGATTAAAATCCAATCAATATGAGATCATAGAGGATGTTTTATTCAAAAGAAATTATGATTCTATATTATTAATATGCCTAGAAAAGTCTGAGGCACAACAGCTTTTGCATGAACTCGATGACAAACCAACTAGTGGACATTTTGGAGGAGATACTACTGCACATAAAATCCTGCATGTTGGGTACTATTGGCCATTTTTTTTCAAATATACCCATGAATATGTAAGGAAATTAAAAATATGCTAGACTGTTACTGGAAGACAAAAAAAACCAACCTTCCCTCTACAACCAGTCAACATTGAAAAACCTTTTGAACAATGGGGATTAGACATCATAGGTGAGATTGTTCCTCATTCTTCAAAGCAGCATAAGTATATCCTTACAGATACAGACTATTTTACTAAGTGGGTGGAAGAAATTTCACTAAAGGTATCCAATTCTAATGCCATCATTGAATTCATTGATCAGTTCATTATTACTAGGTTTGGCTTACCAACTACACTTATGTTTGATAATGCATCTTACTTTTCAGGAAATAATATGACTGAGTTTGCTCTTAAGAGGGGTTTTGAACTTAAGTACTCTACTAACTACTACCCCCAAGGAAATCATCTAGCAGAATCAACTAGTAAGAACCTCATAAGAATTATTAAAAGAATTGTTCATCAAAGCCAAAAGAATTGGCACAAATCTTTGAAATTTTCTCTATGGGTAGATTGAATAACCCAAAAGGCCTCAATCGACACTTCTCCCTTCAATCTAGTATATGGGAAAGAGGTTAGCATTCCTTCAAACTTAACTCTTCCCTCATTAGCCCTAGTCAAATTTATAGAAGAAACACCTTCTCCTTATTTATAGTTAAGACTGTCTCAAATCCTTAAATTAGAAGAAGAAAGAGAAAAATCCAAGCTTACACATGCTTGCCATCAGCAGATGGTCAAATATTCTTTTGATGCAAGTTATGTTACCCCAAAATCTTTTCAAATTGGAGATCTCGTCCTTAATTGGGAAAAGGTACATGAGGAAATAGGAAAGCATACTGAATTCTAGAAAATGTGGCTTTGAGCATTTCAAATTCCTGAACAAATAGACCCATCAACATTCATATTGCAAGATTTATCAGGAAAGAGAGATTCTCTTCCTGTCAATGGGATTATTTTGAAAAAAATCTTTTCTTAGAAGATAATATCTTCTACTGTAACATTATCGCATTTACATTTTTAGTTTTGTTAGAAAATAATGTTAAATAACAAACTTTGGCTTTACATTAGAATCTCTAAAAAACATTTTATGATCTTTTGCTTTGAAAGTAGGAATTATTAAGGGAGTTATTACAACTTTGATAATTAGATAAGTGTCATAAAAATATGAAATTTTCTTTTTCCATTGAAGTTGTAAATTTTTGAAGCCTCAAACTTTATAAAATCCTTTTATTCTATTATCAGTCAAGACAAGTTATCTTTAACAAAGTAAAGATTGTTTGCAACTAAGCATCTATAACTCTAAAATTGTCATCCAAAAATCTTAAGGAGTCAATGATTCTCCCCATCCATTGACTTAACCTTTTTTAGAGTGTAATTGAAAAACATATTAAACTTAAAAGATAAGGGGTCTCATCATGAGCTTGCTTACCATGATCATAGGGAAATAATAGAATGGCATTACCAATACCAAATATCAAGCCAGGGTAATGGCTTACGATTATTTTAATTATAAGACAAGGGGTCTCATCATGAGCTAGCTTGTTCAGTTAAATTACAACCAATGAATGACACTATCAATTTCTGGTCACCAAATTAGGACAATGGATTTTAGGTATTGCTAAAAAATTATCAACATAAAAGTAAACAAATAAAAAATGAAATATACATATACTTTTGAAATTATCTCTAAAGACTGCACTCTTGAATGGATGTGCTTATGATCATTGATGGTTAAAAGGTAACCCTGTCGAGGATATGAACGCTTGCTAGCAACAATGGCTCTACCTATGACAAATGAGTATATTAAAAGACTAAGTTGCATAAGCCCCCTACTTTATCTTTGCAACCAATTAAGGACTCATATAGACAAAAAGTATTTTGATCTATAAGAGGATTTAAAAGGAATTATGATCAAGTGAGTTTTTTTATATTCAGAGTAATTTTACTTATCTAAATATTTCGAAAATAATTTTCCTTTCGTGAATTATTTTTTCTTAGTAAAGTTTAAGAAATTTGATTATTATAAATAAGAGATAACTGGTTCTTCTAGTGAACCACCAATTGTTGTGCTATTCAACAACCCCCCATTTATTTATATATAAATGTCTTAGGAAATTATATATAAATAATGGGGACCCTTTAATTTTTATAAAATATAAAAATAAAACATTTTAGTGTTTTAAAAGGACAAATTTAAGGTTATTTGAATAAAAAAATCCAAATTTCATTGGCTCTAACAACTCGAATGTGCCTGCCTTAAACAAATCCCAACATTATCGCATTTCACAAGTCCTAATGAGCAACTCCCCATTTTATCCTTTTGAAATGACGTGATGCAATAAAATAGCCCCCGAGAACAAAACCATACTTAAAATTTAAAAACTTAAGTATTGTTAACATAGTCGCCCCATATCGGAGCTTACCCGCATCACAAAACTTATAACAAGCGTGATATAAAAGACCTAAGGACCTCTCCAATTGCAATAAACCTTCCGGACCCGATATAACAATTAACGCAACCCTATAAATATGTTGCGTCCGGATGAATCACAAATTAGCAAAAGGTAGGTTTCTCCATTCACTTTTGATCTTCCAATTGAGATAAATCTCTTTATGAAACCCTGACTTTAATAAGATCATAAGAATGAATAAAACGAAGGAAAAGTGCCTTAAAAAATAATACTCAGTCATCGCTTGGGCCCAATCCATTGCCACATCATTCCTCATGATTTCGCAATCGCAAAAGGCTTTTGGTCATTTCATTGTCCTCCGCTCCAAACCCCCGATTGTGATATTATGATCATCACATCACGGACTTCTGATACACTTCCGATACCTAAACTGTCGATATAGCCATATCGCAATCACATATCGAGAAAACGCATTGAAACATGATTTAGATTACCATTTGAAAAAATTTTGCGATACGATCTATTAATGGAGTAATAAATTATCATGTGAAGCCATGATTTCAGATATTAAGGACTTCTAACGATATTTATGATTTAAAGACCTAAGGTGATTTGATGGCCTGTATGTAGAAATTTCAGATTTTTCGCATTTGAACTATATTATCCATCATTTCAAACCTATTTTTCTTCACTTCTCTATGTTTCCAATTGCAGGTTAAACTTGAGAAGCAATAGTGTAACAAAATGACCAAAGAAAAGAAAGGAAAGAAAGCCATGTAAGCTTCGCAATCCACACCTTCTACTTCCGAAGTAACATAAATTCCCCCACTTTTCTCAAACACTACATGAATGATAGACAATGGAACATCCTCATGGGAATCCATATATCAATTTCTTGAAAGTGAAAGGCCCAAGGTAATTCAGAGAGTGGTGACAACGGATGGTGCTTCATCTTCTGAAGCCTCGAACTATGAAGTCGCTAACTCTTTTCTTCACAGGATCATTGCTCGACCCAAGATCCTTCTTTATACCGATATGGTGAAATGGATAATTGAGAATATTAATATTGCTGACAGGATATTCTTGACTTCAAGAAAAATAGTCATCAGGTCTTTTAAAACTCAAGATTTGAAGAAAATGTACCATATACCCGACCCACAGAAAATATGACAAAGCTTTCCTCGAATAGTTTGCAAGTGAGAATGAGGTGGAATCAGATCCAATTAAATGATGCAGATCCTACCCAAACAAACATAAACATGAAAAGTTAGGCATGTACTCTATATATTCTCTCATCGCTCCTCGTTATTATATTGCAACTATGATGTGTAAGCTATTCAGGTACCCTAGTACACCTAAATTCTCAGTCGAATGGGTTCCTCTTATTGAGGCAACAATTGATTCTTATATAATGGATTGGGGCATTATCCTTTCAATAATATTTCCTCCGAAATCCGAGAATTCAGATGAAATTGGTATGTTACTACCAGAGTAGCTCCACCATTCTTTATGAGCGCATATATCATGGATGCAGTCTGTTTCACTTCAGATTTTCCAACCATGGGATGGAAATGGACCATTCAAGACCCTGATCCTATCCATTTTTATGATAAAATCCCGTGGGAATCTAATTTCCACACCCATTTTTACAAAATTTTCCAAGGAGTCATGCTCCCAATACACTAAGCCATTTTTGATAAAGAGCCCCAAGACTGTCCGAGGAGGCAAAAATTGATTTCATACCAATAAGAAAGTGGTTTGGTGAAGAACTATTTACATATGTTAGAGTCTATGGAAGTTTGGCACCTCCTCATGTTTTCCCATTATATGTACCTAATAAACTATTGACTAGGGAGTTTTCCTATCAAACTGTAGGGGATGGATTGACAAAAACCCTAAAGGAATCTCTATGGCCTTCATTCCCTATCCAATGTGGTGTATATGCTCTAAATTATTTCAAGCATGATTTGCTTGAAATTGATAAAATAACATGTTTAAATCTTGCTACTATGCCTGGAAGACAGTTTAATCCAAACAAAGTTGCACAAAATGTTACTGCTCAAGTAAAAATCAGGAAATTCAGTCATGAAGATGACCACTATGATGACCTATTTGAATCTACCGAGATATTTTCAAAAGTACAACACCTTGCTACATTGAAACTTAATCCAGAAAAGGTAGTGCAATTCAAAGAATACAAGGAAAGAATACTGCAAAACATCCCTTTGGATATGTCGAGGATTCCTCAACCAATTTCCCAAAAAAAACAGAGTTCAGAGTAGAATTTAGAGCAAGGTTCAGAAAAGAATTCAGAGAATAATTCAGAACAAAATTTGGAATAGGACTCAAAGAAGGTTTCTAAAGATATTGAAGTGGAAGATAAATCCACAGAAATTCATACTGATAAAATACCCTTCAATAATGAGCTAGATGAAGTCTGGAAACAATTTGATCAACAACTTAAAGGACAACAAGGGCAAAAAATATTGAGCTAGAGAAAACATTCAACACACCCAGAACACTGGACAAAGCTCGTTTACTGATAGGGATTCTAATCAAACAATCACTACAAAATAAATTGAATTCATCTTTTGTTTGGCGTGGAATCCCCCACCCCAAGGTATGTTTTGGGGCTTAAAGCCCAAGTTTTGACCAATTCCATTGTAAAGACTCCGCGATTTGTGGGCGCAGAGCGTGAAGTCATAATAGAGTCACAGGGTTGTCCACCCTTGTTTTTGTAATGTAATGTCGGCTTGATAGACCTACCCATGGTCCATGGACCATGGGATTTTATAAATAGAGCGAGGCTCTAAGTGTAGAAGATAGCTAATAGAAGAGATAGAATAGAAGCATGATGAATCGAAGTGTAAAGTGTGTCTTTGGGTCGTAGAGTAGGAGAAGGCTCTACAGCTGAGTGCGCAGAGGCCTAGTAGTCTGCAGCTGAGTGCACAGACCCCTGCAGCTGAGTGTGTAAGGCAAGTCGAGTCTGTAACCGTTGGATACATCAATAGAGAGAAGTTTTATCATATTTCTATGTATCTTTTCCTGTTTTATGTATTATTGGGTATGAATTACAAGTTTAATGTGTATTTGTTGTGCGAACTCATATAAATGTGTTGTATAAATAAATATAAAATAAGTTATCCATTTACACGAAGATAACTAACTGGGGTAGGAAGATAAGTAAGATCTCAGGTGTGACTTATGGACATAGTGTAGAGTGTTAGGTTCCTATACCAATAGGTGTCATTTTTCATGATTGACATTGAAGAGCTCTAATATGTTCATACCCTTTGGCTGGTTGCAAAGGTTTTCGATATTCACAAGAAATCAAAAAGTTAAAAAATGTAAAGAGGGTATGCCCTAAAAGAAAAATCAAAGGGCAAGAAAAATGAAATGGTCAAGAAAATGAAATAAATGAACCCCAAACAAAGGACCATGAAAGTGTGCAAGTCCAAAATGCCACTACTGTTCTATTTTTGAAAAAATCTGATGGTGGACAGCTTGTTCATTTATGCCACCATGGATGGATGGCCAAACAGTTTAATCTTGGCCAGTTCATGTTTGAATTTACTTGTCTTAGAGATAGAGAAATAATACTTGTCCAAACTGTTCAATCTTGGCAAGTAAATAGATAGGTAGAAAAGTAAAGGAGCTCAACTATTAAAATTGATCCCTTGGACGTTATAAGGGTAGATATATATAGGATTTCAATGAAAAGAAAAGAGGATTGAAAGGGTCTGCTAGTCCAAGTGCACCCATAGAAAAAGAAGAAAAAATGCTAGGAATAGCAGGCTGGGTAGGCAGTTTTGGTGTTGCAGAAGCATGCTTATGGTTAATTTTGTTTCTCAAAGATGTTCATCTAATTGTTATCATAAGTACCATGGTAGCTGTTTGGTTACAAATCAAGTGAGGCATGACTAACTCCCCCTCATCCTTTTCCCAAAATCACTTACTAACCTCCCCCCAAGGATATTAAAATCTGCTCAATGCTCCTAAATCACTCCATTTCATGAAAAAGCCTAAGTAAAACCACGTTCTTACTTTAGGCAAAGAAGCCACATTTCTTGTGTAAAACCCTTTTCATTCCTTTAAGCCTAAGTTACTTGACATTGGACTTAGCACTTGCTTCCAAAGATATTCCATATTAACTCTTAAAATTATTGTATAAATCACTATCCTAATGCCCCTTTCCTGTATTATATTAACATAAAAAAAACCCCCAAAATATTTACTATCTCGCCCCCTGGCTAAATTATAGTCATATTTCGTTATTTTAAACGAGATTGTAGGTTTATTTGAAACCTTATAATCACCGTCCCCCGCGCATATAAAGAATTGATTAACCCCATGTTAATCAATAATCTGCCCTCCCCAATACAATAGAAATACACCCAAATCTTATGTATTATATCGTGGGCCCATGCATTAACCTCCGCCGCCTCTACAAAGCGTCGACCATTAGATCTAGACCCTCGCATCCGACGGCCTAGATTCATATTGGAACCCCCTCCGCCGCTGGCCTTTACCACCCGGGGAACTGGTGGTATCGCACCCGTACCATGGACATGTGTCACCCTCCCACATTGCTCACTGCCCCTCCGCCCGAAACCACTTGAGCCCAAAAGCGGTGCGGGTCGATACCGCTTACCGCCCTCCCGCTGACCCCACCTGATGATGTCATCACTACGTCACCTCCACATCACCCTTCCATACCCTCCACTACGCAACAAACTATCTCGTCATGCTGAAATCATCCAACCAAAAAGCGCCAAAAGCCCCGCAAAGCCAAAATTTTGTTAAAAAGTCGTAAAAACATCATTTTCGCCCATTTCCATTCATTCTTCTCTGCGAAACTATTGCATGCAATCTACATCCACCTGATTGTTTAAAGTGTACAAGTCTGCCACCCAGCCAAACGAGCTCCAGTGTCATGCCCAACATCTCATCCTGCAACCGGAAATTACACTGATTCGTTTCTAAAAACAGGTATTTACCCAGTTTTGTCCCGAACTCGTAATTTCAGTTTTCCTCTACAAATTTTCCCAAGGTATCCAAATTCAAGTTAAAATTCACCCTGCAACTTACAGAAAAATGTCCCAGAACTGCTCTTTTTGCCCGTTTCTCCAACAGAAACTTGACCTCCAGTTAAAAACACCATAGGTAAACATGGAAGCTCTGGTGGCCCTCAATGTCGCTGCCCTCAATGCACCTCACAAAGAGTTGGAGTGGTTTCCCTTGGCTGATAGATATTTTTAAATTCAAGACTTAATTGGTGACAAAAACCACCTTTAGGCATTTTGTGAAATTAGGAACAGTCACCAAAGTATATGGGAATCCAACCTGCCTATGTACTACCTCCCCTCAGTCAATGTTTTCCTTGATATTATCCACCTATGTTGTGCCAATTATGAGCCTACCCAGAGAGAAATTATGACTCCAACTGGAACTGTCCTCTTTTATATAACTCCTGAGTCCATCAATGAGATGTTACACTTCAAACCCACTCAGCCTCTGGATCCTCTTTCTATGGGATTCTTGCTTGAGCAGGGCCCTAAACTACCCAATTCAGAGATAACATGTATTGCTCAAACATTTATGAGACCAGATTGCCAGCCCAAAGAGCCACCTCCCTATGCCCATGCATGGTTCAATGAAGCTGGAAAATTCATTATTGATATGATATCCTATATCCTGGGATTCAAGACAAGTGAATATGTTGATGAGACCACATTAGTTTTGTTGTCCATGTTTACTCTAGGACAACCCCTTGCTGTCAAATATGACTATGCTGCTTTCATTGCTAATAAGATCCATGACCGATTCCTGAGTCTAGACAGAGAAGGAGTCTTCAAGTATACATCTTATATATATCACCTGTTTCTATATTATCAGCCGGACAGTTTTCAGTTTCCTATCAGAAAATTAGATTCCAAAGGAGAGAGGAGGTCTGTGATCTTTTGGACCTCAGTCTTCCACCATGTCCATGACTCCCCTTATACCTACGTGAATTCATTGACTTGTTTATACATCCTGTCTCCTCTCTACTAATGAGAACTCTTTCTCTCTGGTGATTTGCAGAAGATTTTACAGATCTCCAAAAACTACAGAATAGGTGACTGGTACTTCTACAAAAATCACACCGAGATCAGAATATATGGCTGTGAGCTGTGCCCTTATAAACCGCCCAAATATGTGCCTATGAGACTGTTTGAACTAGAATATTTCAAGAAAATTATCAATGCATATTTAACTCACTTTTGCAGTGCAAAGAAAAAGGCCCAGCTAAGAATAAGAAACTAGATAGGCCCTTTTATCATTAAAAAAAGGGAAGCATGGGAAGATGCTGATAGAATATTGGGGGAAGTGCTTAAATTGAAGAAAGGTTTCTAGTGGGTACCTTATGACCCAAATGGCTTTATAAATGATAGGAAAGTAAAATACAGGCTGTCGGCCTATAAAAATTCTAGGCTCCCTGAAATAGAGCAATTTGCTAGTCAAGTTGAGTGGGTAGAGGGCACATTAATAGAAGAACTTAGTCAGCAAGAAGTGATGGAGCAAGTAATGAAAGATCTTGAAAAGACTCTTGACCTGGACTGTTTTGGACAAGTATTTTTCAAGCTGCCTTAGCAAACAGGAGTGAGCACATTTGTTGTTGGAACTTCTCAGCATCCTACACAAGAAAGCACTACACCAGCTACATGGACATCAAAGGGAAAAGAAGTGCTAGATATAGAGTAGCACATAATGACAGATCAGCCAACAACATGAAAGGAACAGGGCCAAGGGCAAATTCCCCTTGCCTAAACCAAAGCACCAGAGATACCAACGTTGCAGACTCCTTTGAATGAGGAAAAGGTCAAGAAAAGGGACAAGGAAGAAGGCACACCTGTGAGTGGATGAGCAGAGCAACTAGGGGAAAAAGGCAAAGAATAAACCCCTTATCAGAAGAAGAATTTATTGAGGAAACCACAAGAAGTCTAAGAGGGGAAAAGATGGTCAGCCACGAGACATCCCCAGTGATGGAAATATCCACCAGCTCTCACAAGTAGGACCTAGGCAAGCAGCATAGTGTGGAAGTTTCATCCACTAGGAAACAAAGCAAACAAGGGTCTGATATCAAAAGAACATTCACGGAGATAAAGGCCCAGAATGACCCATTGAGGCTGCAACTTCACAACCAGTTTCTCAAGATGACCCCCACCAACCAGCAAAGGTTAATGTCTACATATGAAATTAAAGAAGGTAAAATGATCTTGAGCCACTTTAAGCCTAAAGTGCGACAACCACAATCAGCAGCTGACTATATCAGGACAAATCTGGAGGTCCTTGCCAAAGACATTCATCCAATGGACCAGATTGAGTTGCACAAGCAAACTGGAGAGATGGTCTACTCTACATTGGCAGATAAGGCAATGTTGGCTCATAAATTGCAAAACTCATTAAACAACACCTCTGCTCAACTAGATTTGGAGAAGGCATCTTCTTTAGCCAAGGGCAACAGGATGAAGTCCTTGGAAGATATTATCATCGAGATGGGACATGATCCCAAGGATGCCAAAGGAATAAAAGCATTGATTAAGAAGAAGGAAGAGGACATTGCTGCCCTCAGGAAACAATTAAAGCTGCCCTCTACTATGCATCCACAAACCACAGAAGTTGTACAACATAAGTCAGAGGAGGACATGAAGGGCCTTCTTATGAGGATGAATGAAATGTTAAGTGAAACAGACCGGGCATTGGAGTAAGTATTACAAGAAAAGCAGGGAGAGTAGACCTCCCAGCCACCTAAAATAGCTCCAGCAGTCACAACTACTCCTCCTACAAGTATAATAGCAGTGCCTCCCACCGTCCCGGCATCAACAACAGAAATCACCACAGGTACCCCAACAACAGAAACAGGCAGCAGCACTACCATGACCACAGAGGAGTTAATAAAATCCATGGAAGAATTAAAACTCCAAGTATCAAAATTGAAAGAAGACAAAGAGAAATTGGCAAAATTAGAAGTGAGTTATGATAGATCCAAGATGATTGTGGCATAAAAGACAAGAGTGGTTAAAGCATTAGAGAACAAGGTGAAAGCATTGGAAAAGGACCTCTCTTTAGATAAGCCTCTGAGAGAAATCAAAGGCATTTTGTGGGCCAACATCAATCAATCCATTTGTCATGTGTGGAGATCTATTCAGGTTATGTATGAGCAGATTGACTTGATAGCAACAGCCCAAGTGGAAATTCAAAAGGCTAGAAATTTTTTGGGACATATGCCCGAACAAGCCAACAGGCTAATACATTTTTTGAACAACAAAACCAGTGAAGAACTAGCAGCACTAGACATAAGAGACTAGACAGGCACCATTTTAACAGTCAAAAGAGTTCTGGACATGAGAACCCTGATGAAAAATTTGGATAGGAGGTGCCAGGACATGCAAGTGGAGATAAATTATTTTATAAAAATATTTGCATTTTTGCATGAAAAGGGCTTGTCAAGTATGTTGGGGAATAATCAATGCCTGTTGAGACAAGTTGAGTACACACACAAGTTAAATAAACATGTTGATGATAAAGCAAATGCATCATCAAGTACTTCATAAGAAAATGCCCTTCCCTTTGGCCAAACCCTCTACAGCAACTTGGAAAATCTATTTTATATTGAGCATGAAGTGAAACATCTTTTTACAGTCCAGTGTAATTACTTTAGGTACATAGATGCTAATGAGACTTTGAGAAAGCTGCAAAGGCATAATATACCAGAAGAGCAGTGCTGGCAAAGCATGTTGGAAATTCTATAGACATATTTCTGATATCTTTTATATCCTTGGTAAATCGAAAGTTTTGGTACCATGTGCCATAAAGCAGAGAATAGGAATGGATGAGGGTCATGCGGGGCAACAATATCAAATCAGAATTAAAAACACCCAAGAGAGACGGGGCAACACCACAGAATATCAGTGGAAAATAGCTACCAGCTGACTCACCGAGCCTAAAGTCAGCATATCTCACCAACTGAGCAACCAACACAACAACATTTACTGCTTCATTTATTTCTCCTTGTTTTCAAGATCATTTATTTCTCCTTTGAGTAGGCAGAATGAGTTATTGCTAGATATTATCTCATTGAGATATTTTGTAAACATTTTTGTACAAATACCTCCCCAAGCAAAGTATTTGGGGTTGGTGATACATTTCTTAGACTGCGCTGTAACTCTGAAAATCTTCTGAATACAAAAGCTATTGGAATCCATTGTTGTTGGACTCTCTAAATGTGGAATTGGTAGCAGAGGAATTATTACAGAATTCTTGAATCAACTTATGGACCAATAAGTCTCTTCTAACTTGTGTCTTACAGTTTCTAGTTTACTATATCATATATGTTTCATGAACTAAATAATAGAGAACAAGAATAACTCAGAATTTGCTTTTTTTCACTCTGTGTTCAATCTCTATTATTATTAATTTTTTCTTCAAAATTAGCATAAATAGGAATTCTTAACTGCTCCTATTTCCCCTGATTCTACCATATTGATTAAATTCTAAGAAATTCTTCATTGCTTCTTGGTCATAATCATTCACTTTCCCTCTGTCAACATGATGAAGGATTCTTAATTTCCCTTCACCCACTAATTCCATTCCATCTGATTCCAGCCTATAAATTGTTCCATGATTGATTACCTTGCTCTGTAGTACCATCCTCTGTTAAAGAAACCATATCCAACAGTTTATCCTCATAGAATCCATTAGCCCAATGGACTGAACTTCTCAGACTTACACTCCTGTTCTGTTGAATATCACCATCCAAACTCAAAACAAAACCTTTGTACTTCATAACTAGCCTAATATACCTCAAAACAAAGCTAAATTATAAAGAGAGAGCCCTCTCTGGATGCGGATTGGCTAGAACCTGTATCTAAAAGATTGGTCTGTGGTTACCTCGGCTGTATTCCCTTTCTTACAACTTTTGGGAACAACCTGAGTGATAACATCATTGGCGACTCTGCTGGGGACCTGAATTATTGTTTGTTACTGCTGTTTATTTTTAAAAACTACAGATGAAGCCTGAAGTTAGCGAGGTAGCCGTTGAAACTACTATTTCTATGCAATTGCAGGAGTAAATAAAAGCTGCTTTAGTCCATCTCTAGTCTAGTTTTAAGCTTTGAACAGTTGCCTCAAATACTTGATCGGTCCCTTGTTTCAATACATCTTTGGGAAAATTAAAAAATCTCATATTTAAAACATCATAGAAAGATACTGTCAAAAGTTACATCCTTCAAATATTTCAAGAAAATCCAAAATATATATTCAGAAGCTGGCTCCAAAGAGGAAGACCCGTTATACAAGATCAAATCGAGATTCAAATCCCCCACCTGTGTTTCAAAATCCTAACATGATTCCCAAGAAACTTAGAAGCCAGCAGAGCTAAGAACATTTTGCTAGTTCACCCCTTGACATATATCAGCAGAACCTTACCCAATCTGAGCTTACTCCTGGAAAAGCACCAGTCCTTTTTTCCATTACTGTCGCTTCTCCTAGTTCACCATTAGCACTTCAAATCATCTTTTCCACTCCCCCATCCACAACACATACTTCAACTGGTAACCCTACTCTTCTGGCTGTTACACTTATTTCTGCAAATATGGCAAACCGATATGCTCCCCTACAATTACCTACAAATCCAGGGGCTATGCCTCAAGATTATCAAAGCAAAATCACTTATTTTGATGGTACTGGCACTTACACAACTCAACAACACACCAAGAAAGTGATGGATTATTTTGAAAACTATGAGATTGATGATGATGATGTAAGAATGAAAGTCTTTGTCGAAAGCTTAATCAGAGATGTTAGAACCTGGTTTAGAGCACTCCCAGAAAACACTATCAATAACCCAGAGGCTCTTTATCAGACCTTCTTAAACATATGGAAAAAGAAAAAGGATCCTCTCCACATTTTGTCAGAATATGAAAATTTAAAGAGAGGTTCACAAGAAACTGTTCAAGATTATTGCACCAGATTTAACAATGTATACAATGCTATTCCTCAGGATCTCAGACCTCCACCAGACTTGTCTTTGATTAAATTCCCTGATGCATTTGACTTTGAAATGACATACCAGCTTAGGGAAAGGGCTCCTAGAAGCTTAGAAGACATGCATAATATAGCTATCAGTGTTGAGGCCAACCTGATTTCCAAACGAGCTAGAGCCAGGACTAAAAGGAGAGTACCTTTAAAGGAAGAACCTTCTGCTTTTGAACAAAAATTAGATGATATCATCAAAGGAATGGACAGAATTGGGGATAGGGTAGAAACAATTGAAATAAAATCATATTGGGATGGTCAACCAAGTAATGCTGGAAGAAATCCAAACTTTAGAAAAAACTAGAACCCTAACATTGGAAAGTCTGGGCCTGACCAAGACATTAGACCTCCATTTCAAGAAAACTATGTTGAAGCTTCAATTTCTAGTGAGCCCACATAAGACACTCAGATTAACTTAATGGGTCTCAATAGTGAACAACAAATTTTCCTAACCCAAGAAGATCAAGAGGCTCACACTTTCGGTCAGTTCCAAGTTCAATTTGGGGAATCATTTGATTTTAGCGAAGGATATGACACAACTGTCTATGAAGTTCACAAACAATATAATCTAAGAAGCAGGAGAATAGACATCCCTGATGACGATGAACAGAAGGAAACCAAGCAACCTAGCAAAGCTAAAATCAAGAATACTCTCTTTACAAACTCTTCCTAAAGCAATTCCCAACCCAAACAATCCAATAGTTGAAGATGTTTCAGATAATAAACAGTATTCAATTCCCATTCCATCCAAAGAAATTGTGGGAGAACCTCCAAAAATTGGCATAGAAACAACTTCAGCTCATGTCAACATTCCTATAAAAGAGATAGATACAAAAAATGCAGCAGAAAAAGAAAACCTTGCTGCCCGAAATGCAAAAATTCAAGCTGAAAAAGCCTTCAACCTTGAGATCGAAATAAGAAAGTTAAAAATAGCCATTCCATTGTCAAAATTGGCTAAGCATCATGTTTATAGAGAACAAATCAACAGATCACTTCAAATTTCAGAAAACAGAGATGCAGTAAATGTCCTTGATGACCAACCTGAATTAATTTTTGGCCCTAAAGTAAACGGAAAATGAGTAGATGGAGGGGTTCCTCCTTTCTACGTAAGTCTAAATATTCATGATAAAATACTTCATAATGCAATGTTTGATTCTGGTGCTTCTCATAATTTAATGCCCAAATATGTAATGGAGAAGTTGGACCTAGATATTACCAGGCCATACAAAGACTTGTTCTCTTTTGATTCCAGCCAGGTTAGATGTCTAGGACTAATCAAAGACTTATGTCTATCATTAGTCCAATACCCAGCCAAAACAATTTTAATGGATGTGGTGGTAGCTGATATTCCACCCAAATATGGAATGCTATTGTCTAGGTCTTGGGGAGAAAAATTGCAAGGATCATTACAATTGGATATGGCTTATGCAACTATTTCAGTATTTGGGCAACCAAAGAAGTTATATAAAGAGACTTTAATGAAGTATGTAGTCAGAAGCCAGGAGAAACCCCAGAATTATCCCATTTATTACATGCATTCTGATATGGACTCCTTCATCCTATATAATGATGAAATTTACCCCCCAATTGATGTCAAGCCTTTGGATTTAGAGCAGAAAAAATTTATAAATGAAAAATCTAGTGTTCAAATTCAAGAGATTTCTATGAATAATGCTATATCAGACACACAAGGGAAACCACATGAAACTAAAAATCCAAATCTCCATAGTAAGCAAATTGTTAAGACTCCTAATACGGACTATAATCAAGAAATCCTATGCTATATAGAATTTGATGGATTAGTCAATAAACTGGGAGCAGGAGCAGGGATTTGGATACATAATATGGAAAATGATCATGTTGAAGGCTATGCATACAGGTTGAATTTTAGATGCACTAATAACATGGCTAAGTATGAAGCCCTCCTGCTAGGACTCAAGTTGATCAAAAGCTTAGGCGCAATTAGGGTATCAATTTTGGGGGACTCTGATTTAGTTATTCAACAAATGAAAGGAAACTTCCTCACAAATGATCTCAGATTAAGATCTTATAGAGGGGCAGCAATTGAAATACTCAATATCTTTCTAGAAACACAGCTTGCCAAAATTCCAAGGAAACACAATTTGCATGCTCACAGTTTGGCAAAATTTGCCAGCACTTGTAAACTGCCATTTGAGCCTAATCATCATTTTATATCTAAGATTAAACACAGGCCAACTGTACCTGACAATGTAAAAAACTGGAAAGTGTTTGACAATGACACTCAGATTAATAATTTCTTGACTCTAAAAGAAGAATTTTCCAACACTAACATAGATACAGGCACTGTTGGAGAAGTTGATCAAATAGACAAAATTGAAACACACATTTCAACTGAAACAACAACTCAAATATTACATCCAACAAAATTTACCAGCAAACAGTTGCAAGGGCTTAAAGAAATAGATTTTAATGAAATGGTTGGAGGAGAATCTGAAGTTATTGAGTTAAAGGACAATTATTTACCCATGGGATTAACGCCTCTGGAAGAAATTTTTGATTCTAATGATATTTCAAGGAAGCCTGAAATGCAGCCTCTAAATGCAGAGATTGAGGACTGTAACATAGAAACTAAACAAAGTCCTAAAATGATAAAACTATCCAAAACTTTGCCTCCTGACTAGAAGCTTAAATATGTTGAATTGTTTAAGGAATTTCAGGACGTTTTTGCATGGAGCTATGAGGATCTCAAATCTTATGACACTTCTGTGATTCAACATACAATACCCCTAAAAGAAAATCAAAAACCTTTCAAACATAAACTTAGAGGGGTTAACCCTGTACTCCTCCCTCTAATTGAAAAATAAGTCAAACGAATGTATGAAGCTGGGATAATTGCACCCATTAGATTTTCAAAATGGGTCTCTAATTTAGTACCAACCAGGAAGAAAACAAGAGAAATTAGATTGTGTGTTGATTTGAGGAATTTAAATAAAGTCTCTTTAAAAGACCACTACCCCTTACCTAAGATGGACCACATTTTACAAAGGGTAGCAGGTGCCTTTAGAATGTCACTTTTGGATGGGTTTTCGGGCTTCAACTAGATTCTAGTTCACCCTGATGATGAAGATAAGACTACTTTTACAACACCTTGGGGAACTTTCAAATATGTGAAAATGCCATTTGGGCTCAAGAACGCTGGAGCAACCTTTCAACGTGCAATGGACACAGCTTTTGCTAAAGAAATTTATGATTTCCTGTTCATATACTTAGATGATCTCACTGCGTTTTCCAAATCAGATCAGCAACACTCAGATCATCTGAGACAAGTGTTTTTAATCTGCAGAAAATATGGTATATCACTAAATCCAATGAAGTCATTATTTGGCCTAGAAGAAGGCAAACTGTTAGGTCACATAATCTCAAAAGATGGCATAAGAATTGATCCAGACAGAATACAAGCTATTCTGCAAGTTCCTCACCCCAGAAATATCAAAGAACTTCAAGCTTTCCTAGGGAAGATAAACTTTTTAAGGAGATTCATACCCAATCTGGCTGAATTAATCAGACTGTTGAACAACATGTTAAAGAAAGATTCCAAGGTCAAGTGGACAGTAGAGGCCAAACAAGCATTTGATGAAATTAAATTGGTTTTAACTAAAACACCAATCCTCATAAGCCCAAAGTTTGATAGGGACTTCATGATATTGTCATTTGCATCAAAATGCACTATTGTCGCTATCTTATTGCAAAAAGATGACCAAGGATGTGAGAAACCCATAGCTTTTTTCAGTAAAACACTTAGAGATGCACCACTAAAATCTCTAATCATGGAAAAACAAGCCTATGCACTTGTAAAAGCTATTAAGGACTTCAGAGTTTATATCTTATACTCTCATGTAATAGCTTATGTGCCAAATATTGTTGTCAAAGATATCCTAACTCGGGAAGGAATCGAAGGCAAACGTGGCAAGTGGATAGCTAATATTTTGGAATATGACATTGAAATTAAACCAACAAAGCTGTTAAAAGGACAAGGATTAGCTAAACTTATGACTGAAACCAATTTTCAAGCCCTTGATATCAATGAACTGGATAATGAGTAGGAGATGGCGACTCCACAGATCAATCAAGCCTTTTTACAATCACCATGGTATGCTGATATAATTTATGTATTGCTAAACCCGCAGGCTCCTTCAAGATTATCCAGAACTAAGAAAAGATTTCTTAAAAATCAAAGCTTCAAAATTTTGTATTTTAGATGATGCTTTATTTTGGAAAAATCATGAAGGTATTCTATTAATTGTCTCATAAAAGTTGAAACTAACAAGGTACTTAAAGAACTTCATGCAGGGGACTGTGGTGGACATTTGTACTGGAAATCAACTGCTGATAAAATCCTAAGGGCTAGATTTTATTGGCCCACCCTGTTTGATGATGTAAAGAAATTTGTAACTTCTTGCCATAAATGCCAAATTTTTCAAGGCAAGAGGAAACTTTTGCCTCTACCCCTTAAACCAATTTCCACAGAAAAGCCTTTCCAACAATGGGGTTTAGACTTCATTGGGGAATTCATCCTCCCTCATCTGGCCAACATAAATGGATCCTGACCGCCACAGACTACTTCACCAAGTGGATAGAGGCCATCCCTTGTAGACAAGCCAATGATTCAGTGATCATGCAATTCTTAGAAACCCACATCCTGTCCAGATTTGGCTGTCCTGAAAAGATTATCACTGACAATGCTACTGCTTTCAAATCCAAGAGAATGATCAATTTATGTCACAAGTACCACATTACCTTAGGCCACTCCACATCCTATTACCCTCAAGGTAATGGTCTAGCTGAGTCATCCAATAAAAGCATGATCAGTATCATTAAGAAAGTATTGGAAGAAAACAAGAAAAACTGGCATAAGAAGCTTATCAATGCACTCTGGGCAGACATATTGACTACAAAGAGGTCCATTGGAACAAGCCCCTATGAATTGATTTATGGCATGGAGGCTATTTTTCCTACATCTTTAGGAGTCCCTGTGATGAAGTTGCTACAAGAAGTACAGGAAGAACCTAATGACATTCAGAGAAGAATAAATCTGACTATTTATTTACAACAGAACAGAGAAGAGGTATATCAGAGATCTCAAGTGCTACATGAAAAGCTTAAGAAGATGTTTGATAAAAGGACTAAGGTAGAGGACTTTTATATTGGAGACAAGGTTTTGAAATGGGACTCCAGGAGAGAAGATAAAGGAAAACATGGGAAGTTTGACTTCCTATGGAGGGGACCTTTTATCATCCAAGCTATACAAGGAAATAATACTTACTTTTTGAAGAGTCTAGATGGTACAGAAGCAAATAGAGGACTAGTTAATGGCAGGATGCTCAAGCATTATTTTGATCTGGCTATCTGAGGTATTTTTGTCTTAACCTGTACATACTTTATATTTAATAATGTCTAGACTTGGATTGGACAACACATTGTTGAAGTTAAAGCCCGAAATGAAGGCCCTAAGCTTCACAACTACAACTGTCATAAGTATAATAAAGCAACTAGCATAAGGAGATTTCTCAGCACAAGAAAGAGCTATGGAAAAGGTTGTCTGACCTGCTGTTCTTGACTTTCCACCATGGAAAGCCATCCCCAAGTGGAGCCACTGTTAGGTTCCTATACCAATAGGTGTCATTTTTCATGATTGACATTGAAGAGCTCTAATATGTTCATACCCTTTGGCTGGTTGCAAAGGTTTTCCATATTCACAAGAGATCAAAAAAGTTAAAAAATGTAAAGAGGGTATGCCCTAAAAGAAAAATCAAAGGGAAAGAAAAATGAAATTGTCAAGAAAATGAAATAAATGAACCCCAAACAAAGGACCATGAAAGTGTGCAAGTCCAAAATGCCACTACTATTTTGTTTTTGAAAAAATCTGATGGTGGAAAGCTTGTTCATTTATGCCACCATGGATGGATGGCCAAATAGTCTAATATTGGCCAGTTCATGTTTGAATTTACTTGTCTTAGAGATAGAGAAATAATACCTGTCCAAATTGTTCAATCTTGGCAGGTAAATAGATAGGTAGAGAAGTAAAGGAGCTCAACTGTTAAAACTGAGCCCTTGGAGGTTATAAGGGTAGATATAGATAGGATTCCAATGAAAAGAAAAGAGGATTGAAAGGGTCTGCTAGTCCAAGTGCACCCATAGAAAAAGAAGAAAAAATGTTAGGAATAGTAGGATGGGTAGGTAGTTTTGGTGTTGCAGAAGCATGCTTACGGTTAATTTTGTTTCTCAAAGATGTTCATCTAATTGTTATCATAAGTACCGTGGCAGCTGTTTGGTTACAAATTAAGTGAGGCATGACTAACTCCCCCTCATCATTTTCCCAAAATCACTTACTAACCTCCCCCCCAAGGATATTAAGATCTTTTCAATGCTCCTAAATCACTCCATTTCATGAAAAATCCTAAGTAAAACCACATTCTTACTTTAGGCAAAGAAGCCACATTTCTTGTGCAAAACCCTTTTCATTTCTTTAAGCCTAAGTTACTTGACATTGGACTTAGCGCTTGCTTCCAAACATATTCCATATTAACTATTAACATTATTGTATAAATCACTATCCTAATGCCCCTTTCCCGTATTAACATATAAAAAACCCCCAAAATATTTACTATCCCACCCCCGCTAAACTATAGCCGTATTTCGTTATTTTAAACGGGATTGTAGGTTTATTTGAAACCTTATAATCACCATCCCCCGCACATATAAAAAATTGATTAACCCCACATTATCAATAATGTGCCCTCCCCAATACAATAGAAATACACCCAAATCTTATGTATTATGTCGCGGGCACACGCATTAACCTCCGCCGCCTCTGCAAAGCGTCGACTGTTAGATCTAGGCCCTTGCATTCGATGGCCTAGATTCATATCGGAACCCCCTCTGCCGCTGGCCTTTACCGCCCAAGGAACTGGTGGTATCACGCCCATACCATGGACATGTGTTGCCCTCCCGCATTGCTCGCTGCCCCTCCGCCCGAAACCACTTGAGCCAAAAAGCGGAGCGGGCCAATACCGCTTACCACCCTCCCGCTGACCTTTCTCGATGACGCCATCACCATGTCACCTCCACGTCACCCTTTCGTACCCTCCACTATGTGACAAACTATCCCGTCATCCGACTAAAGAGCGCCAAAAGCCCCACAAAGCCAAATTTTTGTTAAAAAGTCGTAAAAACGTCATTTTCACCCATTTCCATTCGTTCTTATTTGTGAAACTATTGCATGCAATCTACGTCCACCTGATTGTTGAAGTGTACAAATCTGCCACCCAGACAAACGAGCTCCAGCGTCGTGCCCAACATCTCATCATGCAACCAGCAATTACATTGATTCGCTTCTAAAAACAGGTATTTACCCAGTTTCCTCCCGAACCCCTAATTTCAGTTTTCCTCTGCAAATTTTCCCAAGTTATCCAAATTCAAGTTAAAATTTAGCCTGCAACTTACAGAGAAAGGTCCCAGAACTGCTCTTTTTTCCCTTTTCTCCCACAGAAACTTGACTCCAGTTAAAAACACCATAAGTAAACATGGAAGCTCTGGTGGCCCTCAATGTCGCTCCCCTCAATGCACCTCACAAAGAGTTGGAGTGATTGCCCTTGGCTGATAGAGATTTTCAAATTCAAGACTTAATTGGTGACAAAAACCACCTTTAGTCATTTTGTGAAATTAGGAGCAATCACCAAAGTTACTCCTATAGTATATGGGAATCCAACTTGCCTATGTACTACCTTCCCTCAGTCAATGTTTTCCCTGATATTATCCACCTATGTTGTGCCAATTATGAACCTACCCAGAGAGTAGTTATGACTCCAACTGGAACTGTCCTCTTTTATATAATGCCCGAGTCCATCAATGAGATGTTACACTTCCAACCCACTCAGCCTCTGGCTCCTCTTTCTATGGGATTCTTGCTTGAGCAGGGCCCTAAACTGCCCAATTCAGAGATAAACCGTATTGCTCAAACATTTATGAGACCAGATTGCCAGCCCAAAGAGCCACCTCCCTATGTCCATGCATGGTTCAATGAAGCTGGAAAATTCATTATTGGTATGATATCCTATATCCTAGGATTCAAGACAAGTGAATATGTTAATGAGACCACATTAGTTTTGTTTTCCATGTTTACTTCAGAACAGCCCCCTGCTATCAAATATGACTATGCTGCTTTCATTGCCAATAAGATCCATGACCAATTCCTGAGTTTAGACAGAGAAGGAGTCTTCAAGTATATATCTTATATATATCATCTGTTTCTATATTATCAGCCAGACAATTTTTAGTTTCCTATCATAAAATTAGATTCCAAAGGAGAGAGGAGGTCTGTGATCTTTTGGACCTCAGTCTTCCACCATGTCCATGACTCCCCTTATACCTACTGTGAATTCATTGACTTGTTTATACATCCTGTCTCCTCTCTACTGATAAGAACTCCTTCTCCTAGACTCTGGTGATTTGCAGAAGATTTTACAGCTCTCCAAAAACTACAGAATAGGTGACTGGTACTTCTACCAGAATCACACCAAGATCAGAATATATGGCTGTGAGCTGTGCCCTTATAAACTGCCCAAATATGTGCCTATGAGAATGTTTGCACTGGAATATTTCAGGCAAATTATCAATGCAAATTTAACTCACTTTTGCAGTGCAAAGAAAAAGGCCCAACTAAGAATAAGAAACTAGTTAGGCCATTTTATCATTAAGAAAAGGGAAGCATGGGAAGATGCTGATAGAATATTGGGGGAAGAACTTAAACTGAAGAAAGGTTTCTAGTGGGTACCTTATGACCCAAATGGCTTTATAAATGACAGGAAAGCAAAATACAGGCTGTCAGGCTATAAACATTCTAGGCTCCTTGAAATAGAGCAATTTGCTAATCAGGATGAGTGGGTAGAGGGCACATTAATAGAATAACTTAGTCAACAAGAAGTGATGGAACAAGCAATGAAAGATCTTGAAAAGACTCTTGACCTGGACTCTTTTGGACAGGTATTTTTCAAGTTGCCTTAGCAAACAGGAGTGGGCACATCCACTGCTGGAACTTCTCAGCAGCCTACACAAGAAAGCACTACACCAGCTACAGGGACATCAAAGGGAAAATAAGTGCTAGATACAAAGTAGCACATAATGACAGATCAGCCAGCAACATCAAAGGAACAGGGCCAAGGGAAAATTCCCCCTGCCCAAACCAAAGCACCAGAGATACCAACATTGTAGACTCCTCTGAATGAGAAAAAGGGAAAGAAAGGGGACAGGGAAGAAGGCACACCTGTGAGTGGACCAACAGAGAAACCAGGGGAAAAAAGGCAACGAATAAACCCCTTATCAGAAGATGAATTTATTGAGGAAACCACAGGCAGTCTAAGAGGGGAAAATATGGTTAGCCACGAGACATCCCCAGTGATAGAAACATCCACCAGCTCTCACAAGCAGGATCTAGGCAGGCAGAATAGTGTGGAAGTTTCATCCACTAAGCTGTAAAGCAAACAAGGGTCTGATATCAAAAGAACATTCACGGAGATAAAGGCCCAGAATGACCCATTGAGGCTACAACTTAAAAATCAGTTTCTCAAGATGACCCCCACCAACCAGTAAAGGTTAATGTCTGCATATGACATTAAAGAAGGTAAAATGATCTTGAGCCACTTTAAGCCTAAAGTGAAACAATCACAATCAGCAGCTGACTATATCAGGACAAATCTGGAGGTCCTTGCCAAAGACATTCATCCAATGGACCGGATTGAGTTGCACAAGCAAACTGGAGAGATGGTCTACTCCACATTGGCAGATAAGGAAATGTTGGATCATAAATTGCAACTCATTAAACAACACCTCTGCTCAACTAGATTTGGAGAAGGCATCTTCTTTAGCCAAGGACAACAGGATAAAGTCCTTGGAAGATATTATCATCGAGCTGGGACATGATCCCAAGGATGCCAAAGGAATAAAAGCATTGATTAAGAAGAAGGAAGAGGACATTGCTGCCCTCAGGAAACAATTAAAGTTGACCTCTACTATGCATCCACAAACCACAAAAGTTGTACAACAAAAGTCGGAGGAGGACATGATGGACCTGCTTATGAGGATGAATGAAAGGTTAAGTGAAACAAAACGAGCATTGGAGAAAGTATTACAAGAAAAGCAGGGAGATTCGACCTCCCAGCCACCTGAAATAGTTTCAACAGTCACAACTGCTCCTCCTACAAGTATAACAATAGTGCCTCCCACTGTCCCGGCATCAACAACAGAAATCACCATAGGTACCCCAACAACAGCAATAGGCAGCAACACTACCATGACCACAAAGGAGTTAATAAAAGCCATGGAGGAATTAAAACTCCAAGTATTAGAATTGAAAGAAGCCAAAGAGAAATTGGAAAAATTAGAAGTGAGTTATGATAGATCCAAGTGACTGTGGTAGAAAAGACAAGAGAGGTTAAAGCATTAGAGAACAAGGTGAAAGAATTGGAAAAGGACCTCTCTTTAGATAAGCCTCTAGGAGAAATCAAAGGCATTTTGTGGGCTAACATCAATCAATCCATTTGTCATGTGTGGAGATCTATTTAGGTTATATATGAGCAGATTGACTTGATAGTAGCAGCCCAAGTGGAAATCAAAAGGCTAGAACTTTATTGGGACATATGCCCGAACATGCCAACAGGCTAATACATATTTTGAACAACAAAACCAGTGTAGAACTAGGAGCACTAGACATCAGAGATATGAAAGACACCATTTTAACAGTCAAAAGAGTTCTGACCATGAGAACCCTGATGCAAAATTTGGAAAGGAGGTGCCAGGACACACAAGTGGAAATAAATTCTTTTATAGAAAGATTTGCAGTTTTGCATGAAAAGGGATTTCCAAGTCTGTTGGGGAATAATCCATGCCTGTTAAGACAAGTCGAGTACACACACAAGTTGAATAAACATGCTGCTGATCAAGCAAATGCATCATCAAGTACTTCAGGAGAACAGGCCCTTCCCTCTAGCCAAACCCTCTACAACAACTTGGAAAATCTATTTTATATTGAGCATGAAGTGAAACATCTTTTTACAGTCCAACCTAATTTCTTCAGGTACACAGATGTTGATGACACTCTGAGAAAGCTGCAAAGGCATAAGTTACCAGAAGAGCAGTGGTGGTAAAGCATGTTGGAAATTCTATAGACATATTTCTGATATCTTTTATATCCTTGGTAAATCAAAAGTTTTGGTACCATGTGCCATAAAGCAGAGAATAGGAATGGATGAGGGTCATGTGAGGCAACAATATTAAATCATAATTAAAAACACCCAAGATAGCTGGGGAAGCAACACATAATATCAGTGGAAAACAACTACCAGCCGACTAACCGAGCCTAAAGTCAGCATATCTCACTAACTAAGCAGCCAACACAACAACATTTACTTCTTCATTTATTTCTCCTTGTTTTCAAGATCATTTATTTCTCCTTTGAGTAGGTAGAATGAGTTATTGCTAGATATTATCTCATTGAGATATTTTGTAAACATTTTTGTACAAATACCTCCCCAAGCTAAGTATTCGGGGTTAGTGATACATTTCTTAGACTGCACTGTAACTCTGAAAATCTTCTGAATACAAAAGCTATTGGAATCCATTGTGCTGGACTCTCTGAGTGTGGAATTGGTAGCAGAGGAATTGTTACAGAATTCTTGAATCAACTTATGGACCAATAAGTCTTTTCTAACTTGTGTCTTATAGTTTCTAGTTTACTATATCATATATGTTTCATGAACTAAATAGTAGAGAAAAAGAATAACTCATAATTTGCTTGTTTGCACTCTGTGTTCAATATCTATTATTATTAATGTTTTCTTCAAAATTAGCATAAACAGGAATTCTTAATCGCTCCTACTTCCCTTGATTCTACCATATTGATTAAATGCTAAGAAATTCTTCATTGCTTCTTGGTCATAATCATTCACTTTCCCTCTGTCAACATGATGAAGGATTCTTAATTGCCCTTCACCCACTGACTCCATTCCATCTGATTCCAACCTATAAATTGTTCCATGATTGATTACCTTGCTTTGTAGTACCATCCTCTATTAAAGAAACCATATCCAACAGTTTATCCTCATAGACTCCATTAGCCCAATGGACTGAACTTCTCAGGCTTACACTCCTATCCTATTGAATATCACCATCCAAACTCAAAACAAAACCCTTGTACTTCATAACTAGCCTAATATACCTCAAAACAAAGCTAAATTATAAAGAGAGAGCTCTCTCTGGATGCAGATTGGATAGAACCTGTATCTAAAACATTGTTCTGTGTTTACCTCGGCCGTATTCCCTTTCTTACAACTTTTGGGAACAACCTGAGTGATAACATAGAGCACTACTCCAGCAGGGCGGAATCCCCACAACCCCTAGTTAGGGCTGCGCGAAGGCAAGTATATCAGGGCGCGAGGGACACGAAAGTGTGTGAAGTAGCGTGGTGAAGGGATTAACAGTTGGACCAAATCAACCTCTAAGACATCTCCAGGGTGCAAAAACTTGGTTCGAGCACCCCCCCATACTACTTCGGGTGAGACACCAGCCCACGCTCTACCTCTGCGGACTATTTCCAAAAGGGCCAATAGCATAGGGATTTGTTTGGCTAATTAACTCTGAACCTAGGTCAAGCCCCAACAAGCCAACATATCGGCATTCCCTTCATCTGAAATTGTCCTTAAAGTGGAAGAAATCCCTCCTCTTGATGTCTTTTATAGTCCCAAACATCGGGATGTGGTGAAAAGACAGAGGAAAATAAGAAGGACAGAGCCATCATCGGCAGTCATTCTCGATGATATACCAATGGACATAATATGGAAAGATACACAAACGGATCCTTCAGAGAATTTAACAAAGTTGTCACAGTTCATAGATGCTTATGCATGTGCCATAATCAATAAAGCAGCAGAAGTTTGACAACTGATCAAAGAAAAGGAAGAAAGGATTCAATATTTGGAGAAATAGTTGGTAGAGGAAAGATAAAGTAGTGATCAACAAGTGAAGACACAATTGTCTCAACTCCAACAGAGATTTGATCAATTAAGGCTCCAACATTAGGCATAGATCACTATTAAGGATACTCAAATCCAATAGCTCCAATTTTCACTTGATTAGTTGAAAGAAAATGCTAAAGTGGAAGACTTTATAAAGGAAGCACTGGAACTAAACACTCTATTATCAAAGCAACAAGCAATATTGTGTCATAAGTTATCAATCATCAATCCACGATGTATCAAAAGTGATTCAATAATGAATCAATCATCTGATCTAAGGGTGACTTTCAATGACATTGATGATAAAATCTCAGGATTTATAACATGGCAAGATACACTAGAAGGCAGAGCAGTATACCTTCCCAGAGTATAGGAATATCACAATGAAATCCTCTTTATTAATTGGGGCATTCAGTTGAAATAGGCAGAAAGAGCAGTCTCTAGGGAAAAAAATGTTTCCAATAACATCATTGAAACTATCAATGATAACCCGCATAATGCAAACCTGATTCAAGAATGCTCAGCTGGTAATCTTCCTGATATTAAAGTTCTGGAAAGTCAATGGCAGGAAATTTCAAAAGCAAAGGAAGAAGAAATTAAAAAGTTGACAAAACTTGACTGGGAGATGTACTGGAAATATCTTGTGAAGCCACACAGTCAGTGCTAATGCTCCACTGCCTTACTGACTCATCAACTCATATGCTTCCTATGCTTTTAGATGCAATGCACGCTGGACAACTATGCATGAGGATAGGTCACCCCCCTGAATTTAAGCCAATGTTAGATATTTACAATCTCAAGAAACAAATGAAAGAATAAAAATAATTGCATTCATGAGCTCATCATTTCAATAGCTACTATTTATGTCCTATTGTCACTTATTTTAAGGAGAGTTGTTTCAACCTCCTCAACACTTTTTATGTATTGTCTATTTTTATATTTTTTTTTTCTATATAAACCCTTTCATGTCTACAAATAAAAGGTCCCCAAATTTTATAAGGAAAGACTTTGGAAGCTTTCACTTCTATACTTTCAATTTTATCTCAGTAGAATGACTTGATCAGGGTCCTAAAGTTTTGTAGAGAAGGCTTTGGGTACTTGCACTTTTATACATTTGAAACCTTCTTATGAGAAAGACTGGACCAGAACTATTTCTTTCATAAGCATAATAACATACATCGGGTACTTTTATCATTGTATTTTTGTTTTGTTTATGAATTGATAGTCATTCCTCTTTATATTGTTTATTATGTGTATCTTTTCTGACAAAGTTTTGCATTAAATCATTTCAGAACATGCTAGAATTTTCATCTTTAATACATATATAAGCGATTTGTTAACATTATTTGATTGTGATATGAGTTTCATCAATTATTTTGAATAACTATTTAATCAAAATAATTATCTTAAATGCTTTTCATTTCTGCAAGTGTTTGATTAATATTTATTATCATGCACTAAGGACAATTATTCTAGATCACATAAACATAAGTAACCCTTGGTAATAGATAGATTAATACACATGTATTTTAGTTTATAAATCACCCCCATCTATCGCCTAGTTTTTGGTTATAAACACTCTATCCATTCTATCAAATTTTATTGGGAAACAGGTCCAATTATATCCATTCGGATCCACTATTCCAAACGGAAAAGGGACGATATTTAAGTCCTCGAATGGGTGGTTTTCATCCATGTTGCTGCAGTGATTTTCGCGACATCAAAAATATATAATCTCTTATGTTATCTATTGAAACCGAGGTGAACCTTTATGTTATGGTGGTTGGGTCGATACTCTGAATGGGGCTCCTACTCCAAATAACGTGAGGTCTAATTGGGACATCACATCAAGGATACCCTTATATGTTGGTGGTATCCAACACCGTCAACATTTTGGTGCTAGCAGTGTCAAATGAAAAGTTGTGCCCATTGAGTCTATTTTGAATCTCTTATCTAAAATGGATATTTCCTAAATCATAATCCTAGAGTGTTTCTCTAACCCATCTCCTGGTAAACTTTCCATCTTCACGGAAATTGTTCATGTCTTGTCTCAATTTAGGTTTAATGGTGAGGGTGGTGCATTTTTATCCAAACACATAATTGATTTTCTTGGGTTTTGTAAATCTCATGAAATCAATGATGAAGATGTTGTGTGTATTATATTCACCCTCACTCTTGAAGGTCGGGTTAATCAATGGTGTCATACCTTACCATCTACCTCTATTCATTCATTTGATTAATTCCTCAAGAGCTTCCTCAAGCTTTTGATAGGTATGATCCCTGAGATGTTTTTAAAATAATTAATCAACTAAGAATGGAGCCTAATGAATCAATTGTGGATTTTTCTAATAGATTCCTTCACTTGTGTTGTTAGTTTCTTGGAGAAGATATGGATTAGGACTTCCTTAAAAGGAAGTTTGAAATTTTGGTTCAAATATCTTTACACGGTGAGTCGAAACCCCCTAATGTTTACACTCTCCCAACCCTTGTAAATCATGAGACACAACTAATCTCAGAGGAGGTACCTACTATTCCTTTTGTTCCTTGTCCTCCTCCTTTTCCAATACCAATTTTGGTTCCTCCTTGTGGTATGTTGAATTTTGGAAATTTGCAAATCAAATTATTAATCCGCCTCTTCAACCTTTATCCACTTCCCATGATCTTAATCCAACTGAGGATAATTTGGAATTGCACATGGAGCCTAAGGAGAAGGCTTATCCTTTGATTTCTCAAGATGATAATGAAAAGTGCTTCTCTCCTTAACATATTGAGAAAGATAAAAAGAGTTGCTCTACTGAAATAACAACTACTGCAGATGAAATTGGAAGGCTGGAAAACCTCTTACTAGGCTCTCTCCATGCTCAAATATGCCTCCATATTGCTTCAAAATTGTCTCTACCTCTAGCACTAAAAGAATTTATTATGCCAAAATTCCATCATAATGTGCTCAAATCAGAAAACTGAGGCTACCAATGAGTCCGGGACACTAAAAAACTCCCATCTAGGCTCCTATTGAGTTTGAAATGGGTAAAAATTGAGCAAGATATGCTTCTCCAAGCCAAGATCTTCTATTTGTCTTGTAAATTGGTAAAACCTGCTAAATCGTGACAATTTCGCCCTTTACACAGCTCGCCAAGTGACAATTTCATCCACGACTGATGAAATTCCCCCCACAAAAGGTGCAATTTTTCACTTCGTTAATTTTTCCAATAACCCCTATGCACCGGATTAGGGTCACTGTAACAACCCTGGTCAAAATTCCTTGTAATAAAGTTATTAAAGGAAAAATAATAACCAAGGTCATGAGACACCTATTCCAAGCTGAGTGTTGTGAAAAACATCCTAGCGTGGGTGTTCATTTGTTTTATTATGGCCAAGGGAAATTAGCAAAGGAAATGGAAAAGGCTTTGGGAAAGCATGAGACATTAATTAGCATTTTATTTATGAAAATAATGGAAATTAAGAGAAAGGAAAGGTAAAAGGTCATAGGTTTCATGCGAGGCGAAAAATGAAGGAAAATAATGGAAAATTGAAGAAAATAGAGGCCTCATTAATAAAAAAGCTTATGAGGATCAGTTGGTACCTTTTGTTCGTTCAGTTTTGGAAATCTCTCTATATTCTCTCACTCTCACTCTCACTCTTGGACGCTTAGAGCATTCTTGGAGCACTTTATCATTAGATCAAGGATAGTAATGGATGGACCAAGAAGGTAGAGGAAAGCAAATATCAAGAAAGGAAGAGCAACATCTAGCAACTACATAAGGATTATTTGTAGGTATCGATTTGCATGTGTGATTTCCTTTCTATTTTTGGCATGCATGGTACATGCATGTGTGTATTTGGTTCTCTTGTTGTCATTGGCACGAGTTTTTCCAAGTGTGACCGTGTTCTTTAGCCTTTCCTTTCCATTTCAGAATAGTTGCGGTGTGAAGGGTTCTCTTCTATTTGGTTGAGCTAGATTTCCATATGGTTTCAAAACTGAGTGAGGTGGTCTCTAAAAGAAGGAACATAAATCCTAGGATTCCCTCGACAAGAGAAAGTGGGATTGTGGTAAAGCTAGATTTGGTGTGCTTCGATGGGCCTAGGAATCCTCGACTGGTGAATGGCAGGATATATGGTAAATCCTAGAGGTATGTGCCCTCAATCAAGCCTATGAATCCTTTACTAGTGAATGATGGGATATATTGTAAAGCTTGGAGGGTGGAGTCTTGATTAGGCCAAGGAATCATCGATCGTTGTATGGCAAGATATACGATCAATATTAGAGACTAGGAGATAGTAAAATTCCTCATGGTGTAGGTGGAGAAATATAGTGGCATCCATGCTTGTTTAGGGCCTAGTGATCTAGTGGGGATTGTGGTAAATCTCAAGGAAACTTGGATTGGTTTTGTTGTGAGTCCCACATTCATGCTTGGAATATGGCATGGGGGTGATTGGCTGGAAGAAATATTTGGTTCAACCAATCTATGGTCGGGTGGTTTGTGGAAGTACCAAACTTGGTTGGCTTTTGTATTCATTAATAAGAGCTCTTTATCCTTAGTATTTCATGTGTAAATGTATTGGACTATAATATGGATATTATAGTTTTTATATCCTTGTTATTTATGTTGGTTACATATTGGTTATGAGTATGTTTTATAACAGACTTGATGTATGGCTCTCATCATGTTTTGTTTAGTAATTGAAGAACAATGAATACATGACCTAATATATGATAATGCAACTATTATGATATGGAAACAATGCTTCTTTACGAATCTCAAATAACTATGAGACCCCTATGCTCAGATTTGTTGTTATGACCTATAGAATGCATATTTGTGACGTGTTTGACGAAATGCCTATCTTGGCTAGTAGGTGTCTGGTCATTTTTTTACTCAAGTGTTTGCATTAGTACCCATTTTTCAATATCATTTATCATTCCTGAAAGTCTCATGAAGTTCTAGGTAGTGGTCTAAGTCCTGGCCTTGAAAAAGTGGCACAAAATATGGTGTCGTTGGCCTAGAAATTCCTGTAAAAGTCCACAGTTATTGGCATGCCTTTTTGTGGGAGAGATTAGAAGGCTTTGGTTGCATGCATGCCTTGTCATGGGAGTGACTGAGGCTCTAGAACAGTAAAAAGATAAGTTGTCTCAGGTGTTAATCATATGGAAGGGTTGGTTACCTCCTCAAGGGTCTGTAGCTCCTGCAGAAGGTTAGTTTGGTTGTGTTTTGTCAGTTCCGCTTCCTTAACTGTACTTGGGGATTTGAATCACATCATAATATCCTCTCATCACATGTTTACCCTAGTGGACTAGTTAGCTTGGGTAAATGTGGGAGGAGGGTGTTACAGAGTGGTATCAGAGAATGGTTCACCCCTTGGACTGGATGGGTGGTGTGTTGGTCATGCATTCATGTCGGTTGCATATATGTGTTTTGTATTCTTGTGGTTTATGTACTTGTTGTGTATGCATGGTGGTTGTCATGGTTGCAGTGGTGTCACAGTGTGAAAATGGACAGTGTGCTGTTGGATTTGGTCATCATGATTGTATGTTGGTTATGCAATGGTTATGCATGTTAGTGCTTATATATTGTTATGAATACATTGATATGGTTGTATTTTTCATGGATGAGGTCATGGTATGTGGTTGGTATGACCAGGAATTGATAACTGGATAGAGGTTAAACTAATGTTATATGTTGATGTGATTATGATTATACATTTATCATGCTAATATGGTTGATATTGCAGATGAGATATCCTCCCTTGAACTATATTGAGGTATGTTGATTATGTTTCTTTTGGTTTTAACTGACATGGTGTACTTGTAGGAAAGAGATCAAAGATGACTAGCAAGTTGGTAGACTATAGTTCACAATAATCTCCCTATGGATCATATGAGCAACATGTTTTAGTGCACTCTTCTGACTTAGAAAACGCATTAAGAAGTTTGAAGGTAGAAATAAGAGGTTACAATGAAGGTAATGACATAGTCATGTAGGCACATGAGAAACAAGTAGAAGTCAATACAGTAATTCTTCAGAGTTTGTTAGAATTGTAGATACATGGACCGCTTCGGATCAACTATGGGCAGGAGGACAGACAAATGAGGCATATGGCAATAGATCTCATGGTGGGCACAAGTTGGATAGGGATGACATGATCCGAGATGGCAGGCTCTTGGATACTCCAGATAGGAGAGGTGATGGACATAGGTTATTATGGTTCTGACAAGCACTATGATCATCATTGTCATCATTCTTACAAGAGGAGTGACAGGGGATATTTTCCAGATGAGTTCAAGAAATAAAATCCACCTACGTTTGATGGAGATTTGAAGCTAGAGGATGCAGAAGCATGGCTACTTGAGATGAATAAATTCTTTGAGTTTCTTGAATATACAAAGAATATGAAGGAAAAAATAACTATATTTAGCCTCAAAGGGAAGTCAAAAATATGGTGGGAATATGTGAAGTGGGTTAGAGACATCAATAGAGAAGAGTTGAGTTGGCGTGAATTCAAGAGAATTTAAGGAAGAAATACTTGTCAGAAAGGTACTACGATAGCAAATCCAAGGAATTCTATGAGATAATGATGGGATCAATGACAAATGAGGAATAAACGACTAAGTTCTTGGATTTATTGAGGTATGTACCATATATTAAGGATGAGAAGGCCAAAATTCAGATATTTGTCAATGGATTGCCATTAACATTTAGCGATTGGATTGAGTTTGATGAGCCCCAATCGCTTGAGGAAGTTATTGGGAAATTGAAGCATTGTTATGAGAATTCAAAGCACAAGACATAATATCAACAAGGTTGGAAAGGGAAAGACAAAGCTAAAGGTAAATGGTATCCGAAAACAACAAGGCCTTAGGATGCAGGTGAGAAAGAAAATGTTCCACCTTACAAGAATTTTAATGGGTCACCCCATGGAGGACAACAAAATAAAGGTGATGGTACATGATAGTTACAATGTTGGACAGTAAGATTTGAGATCAATTTGTTTCCATTTTGATTGACCCTCGATCTAATTATAGTTATGTTAGTCCCGACCTGGTGGATTAGTGTGGTTTAAATAAATAAGTGCATGCAGAATCCTTGTTAGCAGATGGTTATAGGTACAAATAAGAGAGTGTATCACTGGGTAAGATCTTGTGCATTCGAATTGAATGGTATGCCTACCTCAGCACATTTTAATGTATTGTCGTTGGGGTCATATAGTATTCTTTTGGGTATGGATAGGTTGTATCTTCACATGACTAAGGTGGATTTTTATGACAAGGCCATTGAGTGTTTGGATGACAATGGAGAATAAAGAATCTTGCACGGTAAGAAGAAGGCAACATCAGTTAGAATGGTGAAAGATATCCAGGAAAACTGCAGTCGCAGAAAAGGGTGTGTGTTATTTGTAGTGCATATTTCTAGTGATAAAGGTAAGGATGTTGAGGATGTAGAGGTATTGAGTAGGTACCCAATCTTGTAGTAGTTTTAGGATGTGTTTCCAACAGAGATTTCAGAGTTGCTGCCTCACAGAGAAGTGGACTTTTCCATTGAGTTGGTAATAGGGGCAACACCAACATTGAAGTCACTGTACATGATGAGCACACTAGAGTTAGTAGAGCTGAAGTTACAGTTGAAGGAAATGTTTGACAAGGCATACATTAGGCCAAGTGTATCACCTTGCGGTGCACCGATGTTGTTTGTGAAGAAGAAGGATGGTACTTTTAGGCTATCCATTAATTATAGGAGGTTGAACAATGTGACCATCAAGAACCTGTATTCGTTGTCGAGGATTGATGACTTATTTGATCAATTGAAGGGAGAATCAGTGTTCTCGAAGATTGATATGGGATCATGATATCATCAAGTACGCATCAAGAAAGGGGACATTTACAAGACAATTTTCAGGACCAGGTATGGGCATTATGAGTTTGGGTTAGTTCCATTTGGTTTGACTAATTCTCCAACTAATTTCATATGCTTGATGAATAGTGTATTGCATCCTTATTTGGACAAGTTTGTTATTGTATTCATTGATGACACCATGATATATTCTAAAAATGAGGAAGAGCATGTCGAGTACTTAGTAGTAGTGTTGATATTACTGAGAGAGCATCAACTGTATGCTAAGCTCAGTAAATGAAGTTTCTTTCAGACAAAGGTACATTACTTGGGACATTTTGTTTCCAAGGAAGGCATAACAGTGGATGGAGAGAAGATAAGGGCTATCATGGAGTAGGAAACTCCTAGAAATGTGGATGAGGTAAGAACATTCATGGGGCTAGTAGGTTCCTATAGGAGGTTCATCAAGAACTTCTCTTGCATCACATATCCTATTACGTCACTGCAGTGGAAAGGTAAGAAATTTGAATGGACACAGGAATGTGTAGCAATTTTTGAACAGTTGAAGTAGTTGTTGATGAATGTTCCAGTGTTAAATATTGCAAATACGGACAAAGAGTTTGTGGCATGTACATATGCTTGCAAGAGAGGACTTGATGGAGTCGTTATGTAGGAAGGATATGCAGTGTGTTATGAGTCAAAGAAACTGAATGAGCATGAGAAAAATTATATGAAACATGATCTTGAGTTGGAAACGATCATCCATGCATTAAAGATGTGGAAACACTATCTTCTTGGAAGGAGGTTTCAATTGATGAGTGATCACATTGGATTGAGGTATATATTTGGCCAAATAAATTTGAATGTTGGACAAGCTAGATGGTTGGAAAAAGTTAGTGAGTTTGACTTTGAGATCAGCTACATTAAGGGTAACGAGAATAACGTTGCAGATTCTCTTAGCAGGAGAGTACAGGTGAATCACACAACAACTATGAGTTCTTATGGGATAGACTTATAGGATTGGATCTTACAGGCAGGAAAATAGGATGACAGGTACATGGAGCTTATGCACATGTTACACCAGGGTACAAGTGGTTAGGATGTGGACTGTCATCTTACAACATATAGTTTAGTTAGATTTAGGGGCAAGATATATGCATCGAATGAAAGTGAGCTCGAGAAGACTATATTGCAAGAGTTTCATGCAAAAATGTATTCAATTCACACAAGATACCAGAAGACATTGACAAAAATGAAGAAATTTTATCATTGGCTAAATCTGAAGATGTGGTAGAGTTTGTGGCGAGATGTTTGGACTATCACCAGATGAAAGTAGAATGTAAGCATCTAGATTTCGATTCTAGAGTGTAAGTGGGAGGTCATTTCCATGGATTTCATCACAGTTTTGTCAAGGACATCTATACAACATGATTCCATCATGGTTGTGGTGGACATGTTGACTAAGATAGCACACTTCATTCCAGTGAAGTATATTTATTTAGCTAGTGATATGTGAATTCATCATATATGTAGTGAGGTTGCATGGTGTTCCAAGGAAGAGTGTGTCAGACATGCATGCTAAGTTCACTTACAAGTTTTGTAAAGAGTTTTTTGTAGGTTTGGGGACAAAGTTGGCCTTCAACACATCTTATCATCCGTATAAAGATGGACAAACAGAGAGGCTCAACAATATATTGGAGGACATGTTGAGGATGTATGTGATGCATCAATAAAGGAGATGGGAGGATTACCTCCCATTGGTTCAATATGCTTATAAAAATGGGTATTATCAGGGATCATTGAGGATGATTCTATTTGAGGCACTATATGGGCAGAGTTGTAATACTCCCATCAATTGGAATGATCTAGTGAACAAGGTATTGATAGGACCAGACCTGTTGGTAGAAATGGAACAAGAAATGCAGGTTATCAAGAAAAATCTAAAGGGAGACTAGGACAGGTATAAAGGTTATGCAAATTGGAACAAATTGTTTAAGGAGTTTCAGGTTGGGGAATAGGTGTATTTTCGCATCAAATCCAACAAGAGATCCTTAAGGATTGGATCATGTGCCAAGTTGGCATGTCGGTTTTATGGACCTTTCAAGATACTTGAGAGAATTGGACCAGTAGCTTATCGAAATGAACTGACTTCGATAGTGAAAGTCCATGATGTTTTTATGTGTTATTGCTTAAGAAGTATGTTAAAGATGTTGATCATGTGATTGATTGGTATGTATCACAAGTGGATCTAGATGGATAATTCCAGTCGAAACTTCAATGTATATTGCAGAAAAATATGCTCATGCTCTGGAACTGAGAAATCGAGCAGGTTAAAGTGTAGTGCTAGCATTTTGGGCCTGATGAAGCTACATGGGATATGGTGGATCAGATGTGGGACATGCATCCTTCTCTATTCATTTGTAGAGCAGATGTTATTTGTATATGTTTTGGTGTGATGTTTTGGTATATGTACATATGTATGTGGATGTAAATACCGCCATGAGCTATATTACAAAGATACTATAAGTGGTATGGGTGTCATTTTGTTATGGTTGTTATGTATCATGTTGGTTTGATTCTTACCATGTTGATCATTGTAAACACTACATCAAGATAAGTTATAAAAATCCATGGGCAATATGTTTTTCTTTCAATAGCATTGTTGGTTTTAGGTGTCATTGAACATTGAAGATGGTGTTCTCCCAAGGGGGAGGGTTCTGTAACATCCCTAGTAAAAATTCCATGTAATAAAGTTAATAAAGGAAAAATAATAACCAAAGTCATGTGACACGCATTCGAAGATGAGTGTTGGGAAAAACATCCTAGTGTGGGTGTTCATTTGGTTTAATATGGCTAAGGGAAATTGGCAAAGGGTTTCGGAAGGCACGAGGCATTAATGGAATTTTATTTATGAAAATAATGGAAATTAGGAGAAAAGGAAGGTGAAAGGTCATAGTTTGCATGTGAGGAGGAAAATGAAGGAAACTAATGGAAAATTGAAGAAAATAGAGGCCTCATTAATAAAAAGGCTTATGAGGATCAGTTGGCACCTTTCCTCAGTGCAGTTGTGGAACTCTCTCTATTCTCTCTCTCTCACACACTCTTGGATGCTTAGAGAATTCTTGGTGCACTCTAGCATTAGATCAAGGAAAGTAAAGGAAGGACCAACAAGGTAAAGGAAATAAAATATCAAGTAAGGAAGACCAAAATCTAGCAACTACAATGGGATTATTTGTAGGTATCGATTTGAATGTGTGATTTCCTTGCTAGTTTTGGCATGCATGGTACATGCATGTGTGTATTTGGTTCTCTTGTTGTCATTGGCATGGGTTTTTCTAGGTGTGACAATGTTCTTCCACCTTTCCTTACCATTTCTAGATAGCAATGGTGTGATGGGTTCTCTTGTACTTGGTTGAGATGGATTACTATATGGTTTTGAAACTAAGTGAGGCAGTCTCTGAAAGAAAGAACCTTTACTATTTGATGGTAGAGGGTAAGCCACTCATTCTAGTCTTGTATATGGATGATCTCTTTTTGATAGGATCATCTGGGCTCATAGAGGACTACAAGAGGAACCTAGAAATAGAGTTTGAAATGAAGGATTTGGGGTCGATGGACAATTTCCTAGGATTGGAAGTATGGCAGAAGAACCCTGGAAGTATGCATCAGATGACAAGGATGTTGAACCTACCTTGTATAGACAGCTTACTGGAACTCTCATGTATCTAGTCAATATGAGGCCAGATATTATTTTTGTAGTCAATACCCTTAGTTAACTCATGGTAGAATCGAAGAGGGTACATTGGGAAATAAAGAGGCGTGATTTGAGTTATGTGTGTGGCACAATTGAGAATGGGTTAAGATATAGATGAGGAGATGATGTAAGATTATGTGGATTTACAGATACAGATTGGGCAGACAGTTCAGTGGACAGGAAAAGTACCTCTAGGTACTGCTTCAATGTTAGATCAAGAATGGTTTCTTGGTGTAGCAGGAAGAAAAATTTAGTAGCATTGAGCTTTGTAAAAGTAGAGTATATGGAAACAAGCACAGCTATGTGTGAAGCTATATGGCTTCGGAAGCTACTAGTGAGCTTGTTCAGGCAGAAGATGAAGGTAACCAGTGTCTATTATGACAATTAGAGTTGCATAAAGCTCTCTGATAATCCAGTGTTTCATGAAAAGTCAAAACACATAGATATTTGATGTCATTTCATAAGAGATTGTGTACAATGTGGAGCAGTTCAGGTACAATATGGTCCCACAGAAGTATAGGTTGCAGATATACTCACTAAACCTCTAGGAAGATCTAAGTTCATCTATTTTAGAGAACATATGGGTATGGCGGAGAACTCATTTCAATAGCAGAGGTAGATTACCTCGGATGATTTTAGTTGCAAAAACAACATATGAGAGGGAGTTGTAATGCAAATGAACAGTTCACAGTAGTACAACAGGGTCAACAACATCACATATGAAACATATATTAGATTTGCACAGTGGTTTGTGGGTAGAAGCATCCAGATATCATCAATGTGACAAGAGATGATACAGAGATAGAATGTTATGGCACAGTGTGCAGCACTAGAACACATTCCTCGCTAAGAGGGAGTGTTATTTTTTATAGCATCGGATGTGTTCTAGCTACAAAATTTGGTGGAGATGCTAGAATACATGAGATATCCAAAACCCATAAGTTGTTTCTAGAAATTCTTTCTAGAAGTGTCTCAATTAGATTACTAACTTATTTTTAAATATTTCTTACGTCTAAAATTAGGGAATACGTGTTGCACAAAAAATTGTCACCTTGACATTTTGCAATCCGTGTGAGTCCATTTCCACTCATACTTTCCTCCTTTGCAAGTCTTAAGCCTCAGTTCCTCATATCAAGCCTTGAAAATAAGAGAAAGCCCTCAAAAGTCTCTAAAACTCTGGTTCCACACTTTCTCTTTGCATTACCTGTGGTCCCGCACCTAATGGTCATTTCTCCTACTCACCTGACCACTCTGTCTCTGTGTTATGGGTGCGGACCCCTGTAAAAGTTAACAAGGCGCGAGTATATTCTAAAAACTCCCTTTCAGTTATTTCTAGAAGCTTCTAGAAGGAATCCTGAGGTGGCAAGTTCGCTCCCTTAAGGTTCATGCATCCCATACTTTAAGGAGCTAACCCCTTGATGTGAGGAGCTTATCCCTTTGAAGGAGGAATCTATCCCTTCATAGGTGGACCTATAACCTTCTCCTCTGCACTATAAAATGAAGCATTGGGCTGGTTACTTAGGAGGTTAAAAGCTGAATATTTTTGAGGTGAAATGTTGCTGGAACCTAGTCTTCTTAATTGAGCTTTTATGAGGAGAGATTACATACCTCTATGATCTCATTTGGAAGAGTGCAAGGCTTGTCAAAGTAAAGGAATTTCCTGTTTTGGACCCCAGGAAGAGCTTGTTCAACATCAAGGCTGAAAAGGTTGTAAGGTTCTTCTACTTCAAAGTTAATTTAAATAAGTTTGTTTTTCTCAATAAGCTGTTAATGTATAGTTTATATTATGGATTCCTTGATCACCATGATAGACATGATTTATGATATTTGCTATGTAGGTGCTATTTAACGTTTGGTTGTTTGTGATTGCAGGTTCTCAAAGGTAACTTTTTCAAAGGATTGAAGGATGGCTACTACAAACAGGCATTGGATCTAAGGTAGGGTCTTAACACCTCTATAGTATTTGTTTATAAATCACATATCTCTAGAGAAAAATAGATTTGTTTGTCTGTTTGTTTCTAGACTATCTTCTGATACTAGGGAGATCGGTCTTGTCCCCAAGATCGATTTATCCACCCAAAAATACAGTTAATTAATCAATACTAATTGAGATAAGGTAAGAATCATCTAGAAACTTACACAGATCGATCTAGAGATGATCCTAGCCATGGATTAAGTTTTAATCTTGTTTTGGATTATACAAGGAGATCAATGTGGTGATGGAAAAAAAAACACCAGAGCAGATATTTAGTTACATAGACAGTTTGATTTTCTCAATGGCAGTAGCTCAACAAAGAAGATAGAACTAGAGGGTGAGTAGTAGGTGGAAGAGGAGGGCATCAACATTCCGAGAGGAAGGCTTCCAATCTCTGAAAGAGGCAAAGGAAGGAATGCCAAAATTGTCAAGGTCCAGCATAAGTTCTGTGCAGAGGGTGACGTAGGAGGCTCAGTGCAGAGGATGGGAAGGTAATTTTGGAGGCAGAAAATATCTATGGGTGAGAGAAAATTCCTCACTATATTTTTTAAGTATTTTCCTCATATTAGATTGTGAGTTGAGCATCTAAATAATTGTATTCAGAATTTCTATTGAAGAATAATAATAAAACCCTCATCTGCTGCATCGGTTTTCTCGTGTTTGTTTTTTCCAGGGACAATTGTCAAAAAATAACTGTGTCAAAGTTCTTATGTTTGTGCTATAATTTCTCAGTTTCCATTATTTTATTTTCCACAACATTCTTATGGTGAAAACTGTAGTTATGATTTTACTTGTTGTTTGTTGTAGCAAATAAACTGCATAATTAAATTTTCAATTAGAAGACTAATTTCCAATAGTTGCAGTAGATACAAATTTCACATGAAACCAAAACCAAGAAAACTATAATGAATTTTTAGTATATTCTCTCTTTACAAGGTTACAATACAATTTATATATCTCATGGCACCAATAAATCCTTTATTCATTAACCTTCTATTAGAATACAATTGTAGTTCTGAGATGATGATATTATATATCAATATGCTTGGACCGATCATGAAAAAATGGATTTTCAGAGAATTTGATACAACTCTGCTTATCGTGGTAAATCATAGTTGGATCCATCTGCTAACCAAACAAACTAACCAAGGTCTTCTTCATCTAGATGGCCTCACATGTCGCCTGACTCGTAGCCATGTACTCTACCTCTGTTGAACTGAGTGCAACCGATCTCTATTTCCTGTTGTACCAAGAAAATATCATTGACCCAATACTGAAGGTCCCTCTTGATGTGCTCTTCCTGTCATATGCACTCCCTGCCCAACCTACATCAGTGAAGCCTTGAAGCTTCACTCCCTCTATTTGTTTGTACCACAATCCATACTGAGAAGTGCCCCTGTGTCTCAACACATGCTTTTCTACCTTCCAATACAACTTGGTAGGCCTAACCATCACGTTAACTACATAGCACATATTTGGTTGTGTGTTCACCAAGTACATGAGTGAACCCACAAGCTTCCTGTAAACAGTAGCTTCCACTGCTTCCCCTGAAGTAGCATCCTCCTTCCTCCAATTACCTACTAGAGGAGTCTCCATGGGTTTGTTGCTCTCCATGTGGAATATCCTAATTATATCGTTGGCATAATTGCCCTGAGACACAAACAACCCCCATCTCCCTGCCATACCTCCATGCCAAGAAAGTAATGCATGAGCCCCATGTCCTTCATCTCAAACTCTCTTGCGAGGTCCTACTTGCAAGACTTGATCAGCGAATCATCACATGTCAGTATGAGATCATCAACATAAAGTACAATTATCAACAGTTTACCTTCCACCACTATGTGGTATAGGTTTGCATCCACTTCACTCTTCGTGAAGCCCAACCCAGTGAAGTAGATATTTATCCCAGTGTACCAGGCATGGGGTGTTTGCTTCATCCCATACAATGCTCTCTTGAACTAACACACGTGCGACTCACGTCAAAGGTCTCAAAACCTTCAATATGCTCTATGTACACCTCTTCCTCAACCATGCCATTAAGGAAGGTTGTCTTCACATCCATATGATGAATTTCCCAACCCATTTGTGTTGATAGTGCCAATATAGATCTGATTGACGAGTACCTTACAACAGGAGAAAATTTCTCATCATATTTAATCCCCTCTACCTGTGAAAAGCCATGGGCCACAAATCTAGCCTTCGGCTTCTCCGCACTACCATTTTCATATTTCTTTACCTTGTAAAGCCAACGGGAGCTCACCACTAACTTGTCCTCTAGTCTCGGGACCACATCCCCAACACTATTACAAACTATGGAGTCATACTCCTCCACCATGGCATCAACAAACTAGTTGCTGCACTGCTTCCTTAAAGGAACATGGCTTTGTCACAACACATTCTCCCATAAGAGCCATGTATCCAGTGTACCTCTCAGGTAACCTCCTCTGTTGCACTGAGAAGGGTACTCCCACATTCTCCCATGCATCATCCGACAATTTGTCAACCTCTTTGGTGCACTTTCTTCCCTCTCTAGAAGACTCTGCCTGAGTGGATGTCTCCACTCCTGGATTCTTTGTATGTGGCTGCTCCACATCAATCTGAGGCTCCTCAAACTTAGGAGCTAAACTATCCTCATCCGCATGTAGCTCAAGCTCCCTCTTAAGGAAAAATCACATGGCCTTCTCCTCATCGAATCTGACATCCCTACAAACCACTTTCATCTTGTTGGTAGGCACATACACCATATAGTTGTGAGGTGTATCAGTGTACCCCACAAATATAACCAACTATGTTGTAGGCTCAAGCTTCTTCCGTGCATCCTTGGTCATAGGGCAATATACCGATGACCCAAAAATATTGAAGTGACTAACATTTGGCCTCTTATCGAAATAAGCCTCCTCTGGTGTCTTCATCTCAAGTATTCTGAAAATATACCAATGTGTTGCATGCCTCAACCCACAAGTGTAGTGGTAGGACCTGATCATGCAACATCGCCCTCATTACCCCTACTATGCTTATGTTCTTCCTCTTAGCCACACCATTTTTCTAACGGTTATTGGGTTTCATCAATTCTCGTTTAATCCCTTCCACTGCACATAATTTATTAAACTCGTTTGAGACATACTCACCACCATTATCACTTTGTAGATCTTTAACCTTCTTTCCCGACTCTTTGTCCACAAATTCTTTAAACTCACAAAACTTTGTGAAAGTTTTATCCTTTTTCTGCATGAAAAATATCTAACATTTTCAAGAAAAGTCATCAACAAATATAACATAATACCTATGTTTGGTCGAGGATGTTGTCGAGAATAGTCCACACACATCTGAATGGACCCACTCTAGAATAACCTTTGCTCGACTGTCTTTGTCATGAAAGGAAGACTTGGTGTATTTTCCCAAAGTACACCCCTTGTATGTATCAACTTACTCAATCATACCTTTGGGAAGACCGGTAGAGATCTGTTGCAATATCTTCAATGCCTCATGATGAAAGTGGCCCAATTGATTGTGCCACAACTTGCTAATGTCTCAGATTTGCACCTTTTCTTCTTTTGTGCTCAAAGCAACACACTCCTCTACCTCCAACTTATAGACATTCTTCACCTAAATCCCTATCTTATTTACTTGACCCGTGGCTATGTGTAGAAGGAACTTCTTTCCTTTCAAGAAGATTACATCATAGCCTCTATCCTCAAGCATGGCAACAGATACCAAGTTCTTCTTCATCCCGAGAAAATACATAACATTATTCAAGGTTAGTGGAGCCCCATGCTCCATCTGAAATGTAATCATGCCCAATCCTGTAACATTATACTTCTCGTCGTCACTCATCTCAATATGCATCTAGATATCTTTCTCCTCTAAGTCACTGAATAACTCTTTGTCGCCAGTCATGTGGAATGAAGCTCCACTGTATAAGTACCATACACATCCCATCATTGATGACACCATGCATGCAATGAGGGAACATTCAAATTCAAATTGAGAGGCCAAAGCCTCACTCGCCACTCCTCCTAAGGAATTCTTCTTGGACTTCTTGAGTGGACAATTTGTAGCAAAATGAACCAGCTCATGAAAATGAAAGCACTTAAATTTCATCATGTCTTTCTTCTTAACTCCATGATAAGAATCTGATTTGAAATGGGAAGCTTTCCCTTCCCCTTGTTCACCTTAATTGCTAAGGCATAGTTCTTTTCATCATCAGTCTTTGATGAAGAGCCATCCCTGGTGTTTCTCCTGATCTCCTCCTACATCAAATTTGACCACAGTTGTTCCCAATTCGACATCTTCTCCAAAAAATTGGCAAAGTCCTAATAACTATGCCAACTATTTAGGAGTCCTAGAAGAGCAAGACTCACCATATCATCCTCAACAACTATGATTCCAACTCTTTCAATATCATCGGGACACTGAGTGAACTTGGTCAAGTATTTTGGAATCGTCTCACCTTTCTCCATTTTGATTTTTCAAAGTTTTTCCTTCAGTGCCAATTTTCTTTGGTCACTGATGTTCTGATACAAGTCTGTCAATTTTTTCCACATAGCATCCGAATTTTCCTTTCCATGGAGACTCGAGACAATGTGGTCTCAAACTCCCTCAAGGATTATCTGCCTCACCTTTTCCACACACTTCTTCCATTCAACCCAATTTTGTGCATCCGATACTATTGGCTTAGGAATTTCTTGATCAACGAATTCCTTCAAGCCATTATCCTCAAGCACAACCTCTATTTTGTTCCTCTAGGCTATAAAATTCAAGTTGCCTTCCAAGGAATACTCAAGCCGCAAACCATAGAACACCATCTGCTGATCCTGAAGTATGTATTGTAAATTCGAATTTTACCTATAACCCAAAATTCAAAACTTCTAAATCTCATCTAGTATACTGTCTTTGGCTCTGATACCATGTAGAAAATCCTATAGATTCACAAGCTCATGCAATGTACTAAAGAACAAAACAAAAATATACTTCTATTTTCAGCTAGCGGAAGCCAATAGATCGATGAAAACAATATGAACAAGAAGATAAACCAATGGTTTTTGGCTTTATGGGCCCTGACCCAGGTTCAACGTTAGTTAGCCAAACAAATCCTTACACTACTAGCGCTTTCGGCATCAGCTTGCGGAGCGCGGACCAAAGTCTCACTGGAAGCAATATGGGGGGATGTTGGAACCAATTTTTTGCACCCTGAGATGGTCGTGATGTCGGTTTATACCCTCTGGCCCTACTTTCGCATAGGTCACTAAGCCTTAGGGCTCTGTTAGTCTACCCTTTATTCCACCCTTTAGTAACTCCGTGAAGGTGTACGATTGACCTTCGCAGCCCTAGCCCGTGGTCCAAGTACTTTCGCGCAGCTATGACAATGTATTGTATAGGTTCCCAAGTTATCTCAAGTGTTTTACTTATCTTACTAATCAATCACAGTTAGCACCGCATAAAATGATATCCTTACTTGCGTTCAATTAACCGATACAATCACATATATTTGCGCATCAAATAAACATTGTAAATTAAACCCAAAACGCAATATAATTAGATGCATTAACATGAACTAAATACACAATAATTGCAGAATAATTATCTTTATTATTATCTTCCAGTTTAATATAGCTCTATCTGCCCTATGAACACAGCTGTAGAGGTCTGCACACTTAGCTACGGACTTCCACCCTAGGCCTCTGTGCACTTAGCTGCAGATCCTCTACCTACGCTAAGACCCGAGAACACTTAGACTTCTCCACTCTACTTCGCTACTTTCTTCCTTACTTAACTACTTAGAGCTTACATAGCTCCTTTTTATACAATGCCATAGTCCACAAACCATGGGTGGATCTTTACAGCTGACTTGATACTTTACAAAATAAGGGTAGACAACCCTTTATGACTCTTTACACCTTCGCACTCTGCAGCCATAAAATCCGGAGAATTTACAATTTTATTACAAAATTATCCCAAAACATGGGCTTTTAGCCCCAAAACTGCTCTTGGGGGAACCAGTTCCGAATAGGCCCCCAACACAAACATGGTGACTCTTCATCGAGTCACTTTGTGGGCATGAAGATCTTGACGTGAAGACCTCCCAGCTCTACCTGTATGACTGCCACTTCAGCGGTGTACTGCACGGTCGCCTACTTCACTTTCTCAACCAAGTACTCTGTCACTGGTCCTGAACTGTCAGCCTGAAGCTTCTGCTGAATTTCTTGTAGATTAGCAAGCTTGCCTTCAATGGAGGTCGTGACCGAATAAGCTTCGTCCAACTAGGGCTTCAAACGTGCCTTCAAAACTGCCTCTTTGTGTTGCACTGCATCTACTTGTTCCTTCAATTTTGTTTCCTCCTACAGCTTCGCCAGTCTCTATGTGAGAGCAATGGTATCCGCTGTACCTTTTACTTCATCATAGCACTGCTACAGTTCTTGTGCCTCTGTCTCCAGCCGCTGTACATTAGGATCCTCCTGTAGACTCGTCAAGACCTCGAACGACTATTCAAAAAGCCGTTTGCAATCTACTACTACAATATCTACCACCGCTATTGCCTCTGTGACAGTGATTGCGTGCTACTCCTTTACTTCTGATGGAGTTGAAGACAGGGCCTTTGACTATAAATCTGTAATCTGTAGGTTTAGCTCCAGCAGAACCTTATCCAACTTTGTTCAAGTGTCACACGCCCCTGTAGCAAGCTTGCAAACGCGCACCTCAACTGGTTAGCCCTCGAAAATGCCCAACTCCATGACCTGAACTATACAATTTTTTCGATCGGTTACCTCAGTCACAGTGGCGATGGCAGAGTCACTCTATAGGGCCAGTTGTACATTATGAATCTTCTTCTCATTGATTACTAGCAAAGCATGTTGTTTGTGGGCCCTCAGCTCTGCGATCACCCCATCCTGCAGTAGGTGGAGCACCTCACCAAGAAGAATTTCCAAGTTCAACCCCACTCCCTTGAGGGTGTTGGCACCTGGCCTGTTAGCTTCATTTTTTGTGGCCAGTGCTCCATCCAACAACACTATCGCTCAAGAGTCCTTTCCACGCAGCATCTCGGCAACCTCTAAAGTACCAATAGCGAGGCTAGTGGACACCGTGCCAGCCTGTGATGCGCAGATCTACAACTCATGTAGACCCATTTGGATGGCCTCCAATAGTTGTTGTTGTTATTGCTTGAACTGCTTCAGTACCTCTGCAATGACATCCCGCACCGTGTCTCCATTATCATTCAAATCTGCCTCTATTAGGCTGATTGGGTCGAGCGACGTCTTACTAGCCTTGGATTTCTTCTACGGCCCCACTTTTTCTTGTTCTTTTAGACATTGGATGCGATACGATGCCATCTGTGATTCCTCTCCATGCTGCTCTGTTTTCTCGTTCGTTTCTTCCTCTCTTTTGAGTGAAGGTGACCTCACACCTTTGTCAGAGCCACGCTCTATTTCTCCTATCTACTTTTCCATCTACTGGCCAGCATCATGCTCTGCTTGGGCCTTGTCAGTGACCTCCTTCTTCCTCTTCTCATCCAATTGCACCATCTTGAGCTTGGCCTCCTTTTTTCTCTACGCGGTGGACTTGGTCGACCCCATTACTGAGTCTGAGGAAGTGTACCACTTTGCCAGTCAGCGATCAAGAACTACATCGATCGCATCGTTCATTGCCAAGTAAGGCAAGCCATGCCACTTATGCTCAGGATCCTTCCATGCCCTGATCTCGACACGCTGAAAGTCTTCCTTGAACTCCACGTACTCCTGTAGTTTGGAAAACACAGTAGGCGACAATCGTGGTTTGCGATTGATAGCCATGCATATATTTATTTCCATCAAGATCCAGAATATCTTGTTATCCTTGATGCGCTGAGCATCCTTGGTCACCCAGAGTGAAGCATACTTTGCTACTTCTGGCAGGTCCGACGTGACCGAGGGGAATTGACTATCTTCTGGCAGCTTCCAAGCTACTAGCATAATGGACAACAAGAGCCACACATAGTGGAATGTCTTGCTGAGCTCTTGTGCCTTGCAGCAGTTCAAAAGGGACTCACCACAGAGATAGTGCACCCGATTAAACTAGATTCCTTCGGCACATTGGGCAGCTAGAGAAATGATGGGTGCTGGCACTTCATCTGCACAAAACTTCTGCATAACTTTTCCTACTAGGATCTGTGTGGCCACCTTGACCACAGGGTCACAGATACTCGAGATGGCATAACCGCGCGGCTTCTTCATGAGCTTGAATTTCTCCTTCATGGCCTCTACAAGGGCTTGCTCGCCACCTTTTCCACCAAACATCATGGCCAGATTCTCCCCTATATAGGGTAGCCGCTTGATCCTATGGATCAGCCTGTCGGTGATGGGCATCGACTCCTCTAGCCACAGACACCCATCGTACACCAAGAATAACAACTTCTGATTACCAATACTATAATGGGTGTGCGATTATAGTGCGGCACCCATAGCAGGTTGAGCAGACCTTCTTTTTCTACACCCCTGAGCCACTTCTGCGATTCCAATGTAGTCATCTCGGTGGTTGTGTGAACGATGTGGTGCATTAGTTGTTTTATCTCCAAGTGTGGGGACTTCTCATTGTTAGATAATTACCAATCTTCTAGTTTCAACAGAGGAACCCGCCCTAAGCGCGTTCCTTGAAAGACAATCTTGTCTGGCCATAGAGGTATGTGTAGGGTGACCTTTCTTCTGTTGATGTCCTTCGGCACTTTGGTCTTGCCTTTGCATAGAGGGACATATTCGGGCAACTTAGTTATAGGGTCAGAACCCTCGACTTCAATGTCCTCTACTTCCACCCCCAAATCCTCGTCATCCATCAGGATGTCCTCAATTTCTTCCTCCTCCGGCTCCAAGTTAATGGTTTTGCCCTTTTCTTGTGCGTTGATCTTGTCCTTCTGTGGGTTTCTTCTAGGCGACATGCGCACTGGTATCACAGCCTGCTTTCCCTTTTATCCTTCACACTCTCTTTTGTTGAGGTAGGCTTCGGTCTAGGCATCTGTGGTGACTTGGGGACTTCATATAGTACCTCTACAACCTTTGGAACAACTCCTTCTACCTCCATAATAACCTCCAACACAACCCCCTTGGTTATCACTACTTCGACGTCCATAGCTTCAGATCCTGGGATAAAATCACAGATAAAATTATAGTTGGACTCTAGAAATCGATCAAACACTGGGAAATCAATCAATTCTTTGAAGAATGCGCAGATCATGCACGTTTGAGAGCTCACCAACTCAATGTTCAAAATGCCAAGTATTTTTCATTGGGCCTCCACCTATAATTTATAAGCCATTTTAAATTCAAATTCGACCGCTCCCCCCACATTTGGTTCATTAATGCCGGATTAGCGACAGATTTCCAAGGATCTTACCCATAAATTTTGTCTTAAATGTCGGTCGCCCACACCATTTGGCCGCATTCTCATCATCAAATCATGAACAATGACTTTAATGGCCACTTTCCGGCTGACCTGCACGGATTTTCCCTGGGTAGCGTAGCTCTCTTCACGTTGTCGCAAACCCTATGACATTGCCTCGTTCTGTACAATCCAACAATCGCACAGTTCCCTAATCCGAGCAATGTAGTTTATAGTCTTGCTCCTCCTTTCACCTGCTTGGAGCGCTAAGACTATGCTACCGGTGTATGGCTTCAATCGACTGCCATTCACCTTTCCTGGGAAGGGATCTCCATTCAATTTAACCAACTAAACTGCTCCACCATCGTTAATCTCTTAATGACATAGGGCCCTAGCCAGTGCATTTTGAATTTCCCTAGAAATTTGTCAAACTTGTTGTCATATAACAAAACCAGATCGTTTACCTTAAAGGTGCGGAATTTAATGTGCTGATCATGCCATGCTTTTTTGTGCTGCTTTTGGATCTATTGGTGAAATCCAACCAGAAATATTTCTTCCTCAAGCTCAGTAAGCTACATGAGCCTCTCTTCCAGAGCTCCGCGATCCGTGATACCCATGAGTGTCACTATGTGCAGACTAGGAACAATGTATTCCATGGGCATCACTGCTTCAACACCATATACAAGCCTAAAGGGTGTCTACCCAATCAACTTTTTTCATGTCGTTTGATAGGTCCATAGTACTACGGGTATGCGTTGGTCCCAATCACTTCGCTGAGTGTTGCAAAGTTTGGTCAACGCATTCTCCAACACCTTATTAAATGCTTCCACCATCCCATTAGCTTGTGGGTGATAAGGCATGCTTTTCTGGTGATACACCTGAAATGCCTCCATTAGCGCGCTGATTGTCTCGTTCAGAAAGTGCGTACCGCGATCACTCATCAAAACCTTTGGACACCCAAATCGCATCAGTATATACTCTAAGAGAAACTTCACAGCAGTCGCGCCTATGCAGTCCTTCACAGGTTGTGCCTCCACCCATTCAGTTAAATACTCAGTCGCGGTGATAATGTATCACGCTTCCGTCTTCTTTCCTTGGGGTTGAATGGGTCCCACAAAATCTATGGCCCATTTCTCGAAAGGTTGTAACGTCATCTGTGGGTTCAGGGGCATCTCATCTCTCTATGATGGCTTGCTAGTACTTTAACACACGTCGCACACCCTATAGTAGGCTTTGGAATCCTGATGGAGGGTTGGCCACCACAACCTTGCGCGTAGAATCTTCTACACGGTTGCTCTTCTTGCATAATGGCCTCCTGCGGCACCCCCATGAGTTTCTGCGAGGATACTGCTTCTTTTAATCTCTGGTATATATCGTCGCAATACTTCATCAGACCCCATTTTGTACAGATGTCTGGCAATCATAGAAAAGTTTGTTGTGCACACCACTAACTCCTTCTGCTGCTGGATGGTGTAGCCTTTTGGGGCAATTCCTATCATTAGAAAGTGTATGATGTCTTCAAAGTGACCATCCACAACGCGCACTGCAAAGAGTCGTGTGTCAAGCAATCCCTCCTCCAAATTAGTGGGCTCTTCCCCCATTTCGATGTGTGATAGATGGTCTGGTCTCGCATTTAGTGATCCAAGCTTCACAATAACTTCAAAATCATACTCTCGGAACAATAATAACCACCTATAGATTCCCCCCACCCCCCAACACAGGCTTATTGACTAGGTATTTCAACACAAAATGATCCATATACATTTTAAAATGTCCACCCAACAAATAGTGTCTAAACTTCTAGAGCACGTATACCATGACTAATCCTTCGCACTCAGTGGTGGAATAGTTCTTCTCAACCTTGGATAACCTCCTACTTGCAAACACTATAGGATGGACCAAGTCTCCTCCGACGACCCGTGTCAATACTGCTCCTAGTGCTATACATGACGCATCTACGTGTACATGAAAATCATTTTTCCAATTGGGGAAGACTAAAATTGGCATGGTGACCATTTTTCCTTTCAGCACATCTAAGCTTTTCCGACAGTCCTCGTTCCAACAGAACGTGACATTGTGTTTCAACAGTTTCTCCATAGGTGCAGTGATCTGGGCATAGCCCTTGATAAACTTCCTGTAATACCTAGTATGTCCCAAGGTTGTGCGCAGTTGTTTCATACTCCTGGGGGCCTCCAAGTTAAGTACAAGTATGATCTTTGTGGGATCTACCATCAGTCCCTATCTACAAACCACATGACCCAGTAGAGTCCCAAAAGGAACACAAAATAGACATTTCTTCATATTGAGCACAATCTGGTACCTTTGACAAGTATATAGCATTAAGTACAAACTAGCCACATGGTGTTTTGCCAACCCAAACACAGTTCAGTCATCAAAGTACACCTCCAGAAACTTATGAAAGAAGTCTTTGAATGCAACAATGACTATGCATGAAAAAATCGCAGGCGCATTCTTCAATCTGAAAGGCATTACAGTGTACTGAAAACAGCCCCATTCAGTCACGAAGGTCATATTGCTTCTATATTTAGGTGCAATTTTGATCTGATGATACCCAAAAAACCCATCAATGAAGGAGTACGCTTCCTACCGACCTACATTATCCAATACCTCATCAGTGAATGGAGTCGGGAAATGATCATGCACACAAGCATCATTCAACTTCCTGAGATCTATGCATATCCTTATTTCATCCTTCTGCTTCTTTTCCTATACCAAAATTGGGATCACCTAATCATATTCTTCTACGGGCTCAAGGATGTATGCCGCGAGAATCTTATCTAACTCTAAGCAGACCTTCTCCTTATACTTTGGATTGAGACAGTAAGGTCTTTGCTTAACCGGCTTCGCGTCAGGTTTTAACTCAATCTTCATAATGCCCAGGTCTCCTATTATCCCCTTTAACTCCGTAAACTTGCTAGGGAACAAATCTTGGTATTCATGGAGAAATTTGGCGACCTTATTTACCATTGCATCATCCTAGTAATCTCCAATGTTCGTGAATTTGGGCTCTGCCTTCGTACCAATATTTACCTGTTTAGTTTTTAGTGGTATGGTTATATCAGGATTCTCAATTTGTTGTCCCACGACCTCGCGTTGACCCTCGATTTTAGGAATATCAATCTTTCAGGGGTCCTCATCTTCTTCTTTGATTGTAACATTATAGCATTCGGTCGTGTGGCTCAGCTAAGTAGTCCAATCAGGTTGAATCAGATCCAAAGGATCCTGCGGTATCTTAAAGGTTGTTGCTTTAACTTCTTGTAGCGCTTCGTCAATAAAATCAAACCTGTCTTCAAAGTTGAACGTCATTATGAACCCTTCGCACAGAATATCCCATTCGCATGTGCCATGGTAGAGCTCTGTCTCCAAGTACTAGTTCATCGGGATGACATCCAATGTGTGACAAAACAAGTGCACCCATTCAGTTTGGGGCTTTGCGCCATAAGCCTTTGCCCAGTTGGCCAAGTGTGTGCATGGATCATCCTTCCCATCATACTTTTCTATCACTCGTAACTTCAACTTCCCAAAGCATGTCCTCATCATCCTTCTACATTCACACCAGTCGTGAAAACACCCTTGTGCATACCCCACAATCTCGTGGGCGTAGCGCAAAGTGCCCAATCCAAAGCCTAGAAGCACTGCTTCTCTGGTACTTCCCTCTCAAATGCATCCAAAAAAACATCCACATCATTCAATCCATCATAAGTGGGCAGATTTTGTACCTCTGATGACACACAATGTAGTGGCCGAGTCATCATGTTATAGCTCAATGTAGTTACTTCATGTAGTTGATTTTGTCAACGGTTTAATTCTTCATCCGAGTCTGAGGTGCAGGAACTCTCGCGATCCCATGTTATTCGGTCATCTGCTGTCAGATTCACCCAATCTTGGTCTCGCACTGTTATTTTATATATGCAGTCCAAATCATGATCGCTTGCGTAATCGCAGACTGGTTCAGTATATAAGCATACTTGAGTAGGATTTGGGGGCACTATTATGTGAAGCAATTCCTTTTCAAATATCATCTTTCGCTTCTTTAGGTTGATTACCCTATTCATGTCAGTAGTCCAATCAATGCCAAGGAGCATAGGGTAGCGGTTGTTTTCATCCACAATTTCTATCACTTCAAAGTCAGCCAATGCATTCATGCCTTCAATATCTACAATTACTCATGCAGTCATCCCATGGGGATGATTTTCTGTTGATTTTCCATACTTAACTGAATCAAAGACCACTCCAACATGGGTCTCTCCATCTGTTCCCAAGTCTTCTTCAGCAAAACGTTCACGTCTGACCCCAGATCCAGAATAACCTAATCCATTTCATATTCTCCTATCTGCACGGTGAGTCTCATCTCACGCCCTGTCCTTGCCCTATGCTTACCAATCTTCCGTGCCATGTGTGGTTCACCCGGAGCATTTTCGGCACATCTATTTATAAGTTCCTGTAACCCCTTCACAACCTTGCTATCACGCAACAGCTTCATGCAAGTCTCTAGAAAGGTTGTAAGCATAGAAGGGTCCATTTAATGAATAGGCTTATCCTAGCTCCCTGAGGTAGAGGCCTCAGTGAAGCTCTTTTTTTCTTCCATGAACGTTTCGCGTGCACAATCCAAATCAGATTTAGCCTCCTTCGTCAGAGCTTTGCAAACCCATGCATTGTCTTCGGGTTGTTTCCCCTTATCATCAACCGCTGCAATTCCACTTCAAAGCACTATATTCACATTCAGATCCTCTTCATCTGGAGGTTCTGAGTCGGTTGTAGTGGTAGAAACCCTTTGTCATGTATCCTCACTATCAGTGTAGGACAATCCTCCATCTCATGATCAAACTGAGGACAATATTTGCACGACGGATGCATTGGGTTAGTGCATTCATGGGCATAGTGTCCTAGTCCTCTATAATTGTAACAGATCAGTTGTCTCCAACCTCTGCCAGGTCCTCCTCCGCCTCGGCCTCACCTATGCCCATGAAAGCCTGTTCGCGCCATCCCAACACTCTGGTTAGGGGGTCGCATTTCTACCTGAACTCTATAGGTGGGTGTTTTTCCCTTCATGAATTCATAACTTTGGGAGTTGCGCTCATCATGCCCTACCAACCTGCAGAAGTTGCAAAACAGTTGTTGCGGTGTTTGTACAAACTTCTACAGCAAATGACAGTTATCAGTCATATGTTTCCTTGCTACCTGACATATAGCACACCACAACATAGGCCCTGTGCTCAGTCCTGCTTGGGCTTCCGACCTCAGAGGCATTGGTCCTCCTCTTGCAATATAGTTCGCAAAGATTGGGCAGTGGTCTTTGTCATCCCCCTTGTTGGGCCATTAATTTGTCATTATTAATATCACTTTTTAATGTCTATTTCATCCATTTCTACCATTCTTTATCATGTCATTTATCATAATTTATCATATAATTCCATTTTATAATTATTTATGCTCTTAGAGATAAATACTATTTTTCTCTTTTATTTTTAATAAATTGATGATTATTATGCATGATTTTACCAATGATGGTTTATTAATGGATTTGTTATAACATCACTCATGATTTTAGCCTCCAAGTCCTTTTCCAGATTGCAAAATTTGATCTCTAGCTCATAGTTAAATATTCCAACTTAGAAATTCGCTAGAATAAGAAGTGATAGTTTTGCATTGGACGTTTCAGACAAATGAAGGAGAATTTAGAAAATATGAAACATGGATTTTGTCAAGAACGGACCGAATTAGTTTTGTATCAAGTAGTTTACCAAAATTCAGTTTGTATTAAGAGAAATGGAAGCTTATTCAAAGATGATTTTCTTAGATTTGTTATTGTGGCCATTTTCCAAATTCTTCCAATTGCAATACAAGATTCGACTTGTTCCAACTGAATCATGATGGGGAGATATTTCAGATCTGATCTTGTTATTTAAGATTATGTAATCAATCCAAAATTGTAATTTAAATCATTTTGTAATAAGCTTTGTTGTAATTTCCCTTTGCTCTCTATGTATTTAAATGAAAACAAAGATCAAAGAAAAGAGGATAATAGAGGAGAATTAGAGGATAATTGGGGGGATAATGGAAGGATACCTAGGATATAGGAGACAGACAATTGTTAGATAGGATGTAGGAGAAGAGATAAGAGATGAGAGATGAGAGGATGAACAATTATTGAATTTGATGCAAAGCTAAGAGCTTCATTATGCTGTAATTATTTCTCTCATATGTTTTAATCAAGGAAGCTATCCATTGAGTTCTACATCTGTTACTTGTAATCTGATCTAAGTTGTTTCTCAAGGAAGAACTGAGTCTTGGGAAGTTGAGCCCACTACCTTAGATGAGGTGCTGCCTTGAACATGTAAATTAGTGTAGTTAAGTGTTTGTTTATTTGAATTTCAATTTTCATTCCTTGAAGTAGATTTTCTTTATTTTAACTAATTTGTTGTTTGTTGCATTTTCCAGATTTGTTATTTCATCCAATTTCCATATTTGATTTAATTTACTTCTCTATATTAGCATTTGAATTACGTTGGGTGCAATAGATTAAATTTCCAATTCAGAAATGTGTGGTTTAATTTAGAAATGATTTAAGTTGTGTGATTAGCATAATTAATTTTCCTCTCATTTACTTTCTTCTTTTTAATTTTAGTTTTATTATTCAAGTCTTACATTTTATTTCCTATTAAATGAACTTGATAGTATAGAACACAATCATATAGAACCAGTGTTAGTTGTTGGTATTTTTATGCATATATTTTGTTGATTTCCTTGAAATAAAAAGACGCTCCTTGGATTGATAATTAAGGTCTAGGTGATTAGTTTTATTTATTTATTTATTAAGCAATTAATTTTGTCCAACATTTTGGCGTTGTTGCTGGGGAGACAATCAAATTTCACTACCACACTAATATCTGGTTGTAGATGCATATTTGACTTCGTGAGAGCTGGATATTGAAGATAGAAGGTAAGAACCTACGTGTGCATATTGGGGAACCAGTGATGGGTCTACCCTCAGTAGTCAGGCTTAGGTCATATAACATGCACTGATAGAAGTAGGAATTTTAGAGGTAGAATTTTGAAAAAATCTCATAATTCCACTCAAGTGGTGATGTAAGCACATCCATTTCACTAACCAATTGACATGAACATTTGAAGGAGGAGCCTCAAAGAAACACATGAAGAATATCTTCTATTATGGTAAGAAATGGCTCACATTTCTACTTTTGAATTCCTTATCAAAGATCTAGGAGGAGTGACACAAATGCGCATAATTCCCCTATCTTCTCTACCAAATTTTCATGGTTTGGAAAATGAAGACCCAGATACATTTTTATTTGAGTTTGAAGTAATTTTTAGAGGATATGATTATTGTACTAATGATCAAAGGTTGAAAATGTTTCCTCTTACTCTAAAAGGAGAAACTCTCTGATGGTTCATGAGCCTTGGGGGGAACTACATCCAAACATGGGAGGACAAGAAGAATGTATTCTTGAAGAAGTACCAAGACTATTGCAAGGTCGGTGAAGATATTTTCAATATGGTACAAGGGGAAGATGAAAGCTTGGAGGACTATGTAAAGCGATTTCATTACAACCTTCAAAAATCAAAGCATAAGAATTTGAAAAAAAGAGATCTTAAAAACACTCATTCTTAAAGGAATCAAAGATGAATTTTTTGAACTCTTAAATCTAATGGGAAAAGGTGATGTTTTTCAGTTATCATATGATGATGTTTGTGAATTACGCATAAGGTATTCAAGAGGAATCTTCAAGGCTGGTAAGAATTCTAGAGAAGTTTGTTCTTTCTATTCCAAATTTGGTACAAGAACAGGAGACATAAGAGCTGAAATCAATGTTTTATTTGAAAATTTTAAATATGATTTTATTAGCTCTCTAAATTCACAATTGGATGTTTTGCAAGTTTAGAAAAATCAAGAAATTGAAGAAGTGTTTTTCCCTCATTGCCAAAAGGAGCATCCCATAGATAGTCACTCTTCCTTATCTAGGATGGAAGTAGCATATTAAAGAGACAGGAAAGTTGCAACAAGGTCAAAGCCATGGAAATCGTGGCCTACATGTATGGTTCAAAAAACTTCCTCTCCATTTTATTACTTGCAGAACCCATTATGGAATACTCGTGTGTTAGGGCAGCCATGTCAATTTCAATCTAACCCCCACCAATCTTGTCCACAAGTTTGGCATGATTCATCTTATGATTGCATGACCGCTCTCCCTCATCTTGTAGCACAAAAACATCATCCATATTCTTCACCAACTCTTCCACAACATCTTACTTGCATATCAAAATCATCCACACAACCCAATCAACTACATCATCAAAATCCTGCATGCCCTACATAATTTTCTGCTCAACTCATTCCACACCCTCACCATAATAAACCAGTACAACATGCTTACAGTGTTGAAATGCAAAATTTACCTACCCTTCCCACCTATTCTATCTCACATGCCATATTGCAGAAAACTTATATTGAGTTTGGGAATGTTTCAAATCCAAAAAATTTAGAAGTTATGAAAGAAAATGAAGTTTCTTCTAGCCTGCATCAACAAGACGTTTTAAAAACTCAAGAAATTCATGATATGAAGGCTATGGGAAATCAGGAAAGTATTGAATATTGGTTTCACTCCATCATTTGTTTGCAGCCTCACTCCATACTTCAACAATTTGTGACATCATCTTTTCAAGGGAAGTTGGCTGCTCATACCCTACATTTTATTAACATGCATTTTTCAAATTTGGGTATGCACATACTTGAATCCTTATTTCGAAAATGGCTCCACTGGAAGTACTCTCATATGTAAGCATATTCATTTTTCAAAGCAGAGTAGGTTAGTGTAGAAAATAAAATAAATAAGATCATAACTAAATACATTTTTTGTTATTATGTAAAACTAGTTGTTTTTGTTGCAACACGTTGTGGAAATCAACATCGGTGATAAATATTTTATTTTAATTGTGTATGTAGATGTATTATATTGAAAATAACATTTCTACAACACTCATATTCATTTTTATCACCAATTTGGAAAATTTGCTTGAATATCATATTTTTTGGCTTGCAGGCTTGATGAAAGTTCTGAAAACACAGTCGAGACAATCTTATTTTTAGGGACCAAAATAGAATATTTTCAAAACATATTTATATTATAATTAGCCCTTGATGTATACTTTCCAAACCAATTTGAATCACTCCATTTGGAGTTGAAACGAAAAATTTATAACCAAAACATTGACAGGGTGTCTAGTAGGTAACTCGGGAACAAAGTTGGGACAATTAGTTCTTGGAGGCCTAAATGACTCTATTTTTAAAACCCGTTTCTTTGGTATATTCCTCTATGAATATATTTTACAAAGAAATTTGAATCACTTGATTTTGGTATCGTATGAGAAAGTTATGACTCAAATATTGATTTTCTATCGTAAATCAACACTCTTAAAACTCTGTTTTTCCAGCTGTTCATTAAAGTATTTGACCATTCAATTATTCTTTTCTTGAAAAAATGTTTCTATTGAATATAAATAAATGAATCTACTTTCATTTCCAATTTTAATCAACTCAATCCGTCATCAAATGAAAAAGGTATGCTTAAATTATCCATTGTTGGTCTAAGCTGGGAAATCGAAAATGACTATGTTATGCAGGTCATCCTAAGTAAATGTGACAGATCATCTCATTAAATTTAAAAAACCCATTTCTATTAGTGATATACCTTTGAAGTAGCTCTCATTTGGCTTTGGAATCACTCAAATCGGACGGAAAACAAAGGAGTTATGATTAAAACACTATTGGTTAGTATGGTCAACCACTGCTCTCCTGCAGATGACAAATAATTTTTTTTGTTTATCTTTCTGTGGATTTATTTTACAGAGTAACTACTTGTTATTTTTTTCATAGGTCTTGGATTATGAGAACCTGATCACCTCTCTTCTTCCATGATTTCATGTTTTATTGCAGGTAGACACTCATTTTTTACAGATCCCAAGAGAATAAAAGAAGTCAATTTATGAACACGCAATTCTTGAAAGAAATGTTAATGAAACAAGGGCATTTCATCCTATTCATTACCTAATATATTCATAATAGAAGAAATGGAGAATTGATTCCCATTTTAATATTTATGTCACTAATGCCAAAACATTTTTCCAAGAGATTATTTTTTTCCATTGACAGATTGATATTCCTTTAGGAAATAATATCATAGCTGTTGTAACTTAATTAATTTATTTATTTACTGTTTTTAAATAAAGTGTTGTTTCTTTTCTGATTTCTCTTATGTTTTTGTGTTTCGGGTGTTGCTTCCTTCAAAGTTGTAGTTTCCGCTCCATTGACGAACGAACAACACTTATTTTTGTGTGTGTGTTGTTGTTCAATAATGATTGTTGTTCAATCGATTGAACAATACTTTTGTGTGTTTTATTTTTTGTTGTTCAAACGATTGAACAATTGTTGTTCAATCGATTGAACAACACTTTCGTGTATTTTATTTTCATTGTTCAAATGATTGAACAATTGTTGTTCAATCAATTGAATAACACTTTTGCGTGTTTTAATTTTTTTGTTCAAACGATTGAATGTTTTTGTTCAATCGATTGAAAAACACTTTTGCGTGCTTTATTTTTGTTGTTCAAATGATTGAACGATTGTTGTTCAATCGATTAAATAATACTTTTGCATGTTTTATTTTTGTTGTTCAAACGATTGAACGATTGTTATTCAGTCAATTGAACATCACTTTTGCGTGTTTTATTTTTGTTGATCAAACAATTGAATGATTGTTGTTCAATCGATTGAACAACACTTTTTGTGTTTTATTTTTGTTGTTCAAACGATTGAATGATTGTTGTTCAATCGATTGAACAACACTTTTGCATGTTTTATTTTTGTTGTTCAAACAATTGAACGATTGTTGTTCAATCAATTGAACAACACTTTTGCGTGTTTTATTTTTGTTGTTCAAACAATCGAATGATTGTTGTTCAATCAATTGAATAACAATTTTGCGTGTTTTTTTTTTGCTATTCAAACGATCCAACAATTGTTGTTCAATCGATTGAACAACACTTTTGCGTGTTTTATTTTTGTTGTTCAAACGATTGAACAACACTTTTGCGTGTTTTATTTTTGTTGTTCAAACTATTGAACAACACTTTTAAGTGTTTTATTTTTGTTGTTCAAACTATTGAACAACACTTTTGCGTGTTATATTTTTGTTGTTCAAACGATTGAACGCTTGTTGTTCAATCGATTGAACAACACTTTTGTGTGTTTTATTTTTTCTGTTAAAATGATTGAATAATTGATGTTCAATCGATTGAACAATACTTTTACTTTTGTTGTTCAAATGATTGAACGATTGTTGTTCAATCGATTGAAAAATACCTTTGTGTGTTTTTCTTTTCGATTTTTCTATTCAATCGATTGAACAATTGTTGTTCAATCAATTGAACAACACTTTTTGTGTTTTTGTAGGAATAACTGTGATTTCTCTTTATTGTTTCATCGCTAGTCATTTTGTCATTTTTCTCTCTTTTGTGTTTTGAATAAAAAAAACCATCTAGTTGGATTTGTGCCTAAGATAAAGAAAAACAATTATATTAATACCATTATGACTTATAAAACTTTTTGATGGTCATATTTATTCTGAACCTGACATGGTGCACCTATATAATGATTGGTTGAATATCTTCTCTTTGAACACATCATAAAATGATTTATTATTCTAATACCATTCTAGTTTATCTTTTACACTTTCAAATGGATAAATCCCTTTGATATGATGATATGGGGGAAAAGCATAACTTTCATTGGCATTTTTTTTACTTCTTGTGTCATCCTTGACTCTTAAGGTGTAAATGAGGCTCCCTCTTTTTATAATAAAAGCATTAAAATATAAAAATATGAAAAAGTAACAAGCATTGCCTTAAAAAGGATAGGGGGTCTCATCATGAGCCTACCATGATCATAAGGGTGTAACAAGTGACATTCAATTATGGCCACCACACCAAGGTAATGACCTTCTTGATAGTTAAAACCGTCAGAAAGACAAGGGGTCCCATCATGAGCCAACCTGATCACTTTGTTATATCCTAGTGAATGGCACTACGATTATCTGATTACCATGACAGCATAGTGGTCTCTTTATAGCAATAAAAAAAAAACCATCTAAATACTAAATGGAGGACTCTGACTCATTTTTGGGGTTAAAAAGCAACCCTGTTGAGGTTATGAATGCTTGCAGCCAACAGTGGCTCTGCTTGTGGTATTGAAGTACTATGTTACACTGTCAAATACTCTCTATCCTATTACCCACTATGGATTCATTTCTAAAGGAGAATTTACCATTTGAACAACATTTCTAATTCAATTAGCAAACATGCATAGTAAATGATGTCTTTATACGCATTATATCATTATTGTCCAATCACTCTACCACTAGTCATTGACATTTATCGCCGGTCATGCATTTGTCACTTTTCCACCTAAGGTAAATATCTATTTACATAATGATCTAATATATATTTTATTCTTTTTGGGGGAATTTCAAATCTTTTGATGTGTAATGCTTTAATTACCTTTGTCGTATTTTATGCAGCTTTTATTTGATTGGTCGATTGCATTTATGAATCCTCAACATCCTTCCCCTTTTTCCTATGCTTTATGGCCATGGACGCCCTTTTCTGATTTGAGGGGGGAAGATATGCATTGTGGGATAGCGGGTGAATGATTACCGAACTCCGCCATAACTTGCTGATTTGACAAAATATTATTATTGCATTTATACAAAGTTTTTTCTAATTGAAATTTTTGCATGTGGTTTATTTGTTGATATTCAAAACTAAAACCGTGGATTCAAAATAATTGCATACAGAGTAGTGAATTGTTTACAGGACAATAGCAAGTATGGGGGGAAACTCTATTTGCAGCGCGTCCACACTATCACAACTAATAGAAGAGGCTCGAGCAACTCGTAGATAGGATGTGCCTGCATGGCTTCCACCTTTTGCATCACTTTCAACATCAGCTCAGCCTACATCGGCTTCAACAAATACAAGTACATACATGTCATTCCACATTTTTTCAGAGGTAAAACTTGAGGTAAAATAGCATAAGTTTCTGATTTATTAAAATTTTAGGAGAATTTCATGAAAATCCATTGGGAAACTCTCTTCGTAGCGAGTCCGCACTATCGCAACTAATAGAGGAGGCTTGAGCAACTCGTAGATAGGATGTGCTTGCATGGCTTCCACTTTTTGCATCACTTTCAACATCAGCTCAGCCTACATTGGCTTCAACAAATACCAGTCCATACATGTCATTCCACATTTTTCCAGAGGTAAAACTTGAGGTAAAATAGCATAAGTTTCTGATTTATTAAAAGTTTAGGAAAATGTCATAAAAATCCATTGAGCATTATTTATCATCATTCGTTCCACATCTTTACCACTTCCCATTTTTCAGAGACATAGAAGCTTTCAGTTTGGGGGAGCGTTACTTTCATTCATTTATTTATTATGATCATGCCATCATCCATCGATCTCCTTATTCATTCTCAAAACCTCTCTTATTCCATGTTGTTATACACCAAGCATAGATTTCAACCACAATTGTAGCAACCACCTCAATTTTTTTTCTAGTATTGCATGAGGGCATGCTAATTATCCATTTTGGGGGAGGAATCGCTACACATGATGGATGTTTTCTACTTTCTTTCTCATTTAAGGAATACAATTTATACAGTGCATAAATTGAATTGTGTATATCTCTAAAACTATGAGTTGAATTCTTGTGATTTTTGGACATCAAAGAGGTATCATTAAAATCCACAAACCCATAAAATTTCAAGTTAAATTAGTTTGTAAAATTTCAGAAATCATGCACTTTCACCTACAACCATTTTGCTTATATCTCATGATCCGTGCATTAACACGATCTCATTTTTGGATTATAAAAGCACTAATATAATAGAAATTTGCTTGCAAAATTTCAGCAAAATCTAGTTCGTAGTTTTTGAGAAAATGGTTAATGAAGTTTGTCGTTACTTATATCATATTTTGCTGCAATTTTATATACATATGGTTGAAAGTCAATGTGAAAATTGGTACACCTTTATCAACATTGCTAAAATTGAATATTCATTATTTGAGGAATAACTCATTTGTTCCATCAATTTTATGAGTTGAGATAAACATTTTTGTATTATAGCTTGGTTAATATAGAGGCTTTTGGTTGCATGAGGACATGCAACATATTGAGTTTGGGGGTATGTTGGGCCACTAATTTTTCATTATTAATATCACTTTTTAATGTCTATTTCATCAATTTCTACCATTCTTTATCACGTCATTTATCATAATTTATCATATTATTCTATTTTATAATTATTTATGCTCTTATGGATAAATACTATTTTTCTCTTTTATATTTAATAAATTGGTGATTATTATGTATGATTTTACCAATGATGGTTTCTTAATGGATTTGTTCTAACATCACTCACGATTTTAGCCTCTAAGATCTTTTCCAGATTGCAAATTTGATCTCCAGCTCATAATTAAATATTCCAACTCAGAAATTCGCTGGAATAAGAAGAGACAGTTTTGCATTGGACGTTTCGAACAAATGAAGGAGAATATAGAAAACCTGAAACATGGGTTTTGTCCAGAACGGAACGAATTGGTTTTGTGTTGAGAAGTTTTCCAAAATTTGGTATGTATTAAGAGAAACGGAAGGTTCTTCGAAGATGATTTTCTTAGATTTGTTGTTGCGACCGTTTTCCAAATTCTTCCAATTGCAATACCAAACTTGACATGTTCCAACTGAATCATGCTGGGAAGATATTTTAGATATGATCTTGTTTATTAATATTATGTAATCAATCCAAAATTGTAATGGAAAACATTTTGTAATCAACTTTGTTGTAACTTCCCTTTGCTCTTTGTGTATTTAAATGAAAACGAAGATCAAAGAGAAGAGGATAATACAAGAGAATTAGAGGATAATTGGGGGGATAATGGAAGGATAATTAGGAGATAGGAGATGGACAATTGTTAGGTAGGATGAAGGAGAAGAGATAAGAGATGAGAGATGAGAGGATGAATAATTGTTGAATTTGAGGCAAAGCTAAGAGATTCACTATGCTGTAATTATTTCTCTCATATGTTTTAATCAAGAAAACTATCCATTGAGTTCTACATATGTTATCTGTAATCGGATCTGAGTTATTTCTCAAGGCAGAACTCAGTCTTGGGCAGTTGGGCCCACTATCTTGGACGAGGTGCTGCCTTGAACATGTAAATTAGTGTAGTTATGTGTTTGTTTATTTGAATTTCAATTGTCATTCCTTGAAGTAGATTTCCTTTCTTTAATTTGTTGTTTGTTGCATTTTCCAGATTTGTTATTTCATCCAATTTCCATATTTGATTTAATTTACTACTCTAAATTAGCATTTGAATTATGTTGGGTGCAATAAATTAAATTTCTAATTCAGCAATGTGTGGTTTAATTTAGAAACGATTTAAGTTGTGTGATTAGCATAATTGTTTTTCCTCTCATTTACTTTCTTCTTTTTAATTTTAGTTTTATTATTTAAGCCTTACATTTTATTTCTTGTTAAATGAGCTTGATAGTATAGAACACAATCATATAGAACCAGTGTTAGTTGTTGGTATTGTTATGCATATATTTTGCCGATTGATTTGAAATAAAAAGACGCTCCTCGGGTTGATAATTAATGTCTAGGTGATTAGTTGTTTTATTTATTTATTAAACAATCAATTTTGCCCAACACCCCTGATCCTTACATCTCAGGCACCATATCTCTTCGCGCACCTCTAGTCGAACTGTTTTGTCCTACTTCAAGATTTGCATTTCGAGGAAAAGAGATTGCAATTACGCATGGATCTGCTAAACTCCCAAATCAGATCTTCCATCAGTGTTTCATGCAGTCTTATTGCAATCTCCAAGGCATCTTCCTGAGTCGTAATCTTCTATTGTGACAGTGCAACCCTTAGGTGAGGCAAGAGTAAAGCCACGAACGACTCACGGTGTTGTCCATCTGTTAAGTTCATATTAGCTTCATGGATTTTACACTTCAATCTCTAATCCAATTACCAAGGTGTCTCACCTGGTTTCATCACGATTTCCTTGAACCCCATTATCGACTGCCCCTCAGATTTAGGCATACTGAACTCTCTATTTAGCGTGGTTTGCATCTCTGCCAACCCAATGTTTGGGTTATCATCAGAGAACTTTATGTACCAAGTTAGTGCGCAATCCTGTAAAGCACTAACCAATGTTTCCTTCTTCATGTGAGCGTCTGTGACACCCTGAGCTTCCCATACAACTTTTACGACGAACCAAAACTAGTCCAGGTCCTCATTTCCCAAGCCCTTAAACAAAGGCAGCTTCACTAAATTCGCCATGTTGAACTATGGTGGAGGTGGTGGTGGTGTGGGAGAAGTCGCAAATGACAGTGGTGAAGTTGGAGGTGGTGTAGGTGGAGGTGAAAATCACGGGAATCCTTGTTTTATCAACTGAACTACACTCCGTGGAGAAGCCTGCGCTACTCCCTGTTCGTTACTCAAAGGAGGTGAAATTAGTGGGCTATATTCAGGGCCCTTTCTTCCTTCATTTCTGTAAGTCTTTTCACTTTGTGTAGCTTCAAACATCAAGGTAGATGTATAACAGTTTTTTCACATAATAACATCTTAATCCAAGTATTTAAAGACTTCAAGTATTTACCTCGCGAACCTTTGAAAAACGTCACTCTGCCTCACTGTAACTAATTAATGTATCGATTGTGAATTCAGTCACAAATCCTCCTATGATATGATCAATCCAGTGATCAACAACGTGGGTGATCTTATCCTCAGAAGCTTCTAGTCTTTGTACTAGCTCTGGGGTCCAAGCAATAGGACCGTCAAGCGTCCAACTCCCTTGGCTATATGCTAGCTTCGTGATCCACTCGTATAACTCAATTGGAAAGTAACAGAAAAAGATCTCGTGGATTTATGTATACAGGTACCTATCTAGCCATTGTTCCTTTATTAGTCGCGGGTTTCTGTTCTCTTGCGACACGAATTCGTGGATCTTTCGATCCAACTAGAACTCAATCTATTTCTTAGTTATATTCCAGTGATATGACATCACACATCTCTCATGCAGATTCCAGTCCCGGCAATGGAACCATTTGTTGGCTTTGTGGGCCCTGTCCCAGGTTCAGCGTTAGTTAGCCAAACAAATCCCTACACTATTGGCCCTTTCGGCGTCAACCCGCAGAGCGCGGACTGATGTCTCACCCAAAACAATATGGGAGGAAGCTGGGACCAAGTTTCTGCACCCTGAGATGGTCGTGATGTCTGTTTATACCCTCTGCCCCTACTTTTGCATAGGTCGCTAAGCCTTACGGCTCTGTCAGTCTACCCTTTATTCCGCCCTTCAGTACCTCCACGAAGGTGTACGATTGACCTTCGCGCAGCCCTAACCTATGGTCCAGGTACTTTTGCGCAACTATGACAATGTATTGTATAGGTTCCCAAGTTACCTCAATTGTTTTACTTATCTTGCTAATCAATCATAGTTAGCACCGCGTAAACTAATATCCTTACTTGCGTTCAATTAACCAATACAATCACATATATTCGCACATCAAATAAACATTGTAAATTAAACCCAAAACGCAATATAATCAGATGCATTAACATGAACTAAATACACAGTAATTGCAAAATACTTCTCTTTATTGATATCTTCCAGTTTAATACAAACTCTATTCGCCTTGCACACATAGCTGTAGGGGTCTCCACACTCAGCTGCGGACTTCCACCCTAGGCCTTTGTGCACTCAACTGCAGAGCCTCTACCTATGCTAAGACCTAAGAACACTTAGACTTCTCCACTCTACTTTGCTACTTTCTTCCTTACTTAACTACTTAGAGCTTACTTACTTAGCTCCTTTTTATACAATCCCATAGTCTGCGGACCATAGGTGGGTCTTTATAGCTGACTTGATACTTTACAAAATAAAGGCAGACAACCCTTTATGACTCTTGACACTTCATGCTCCCCGACCACAAAATTCAGAGACTTTACAACTTTTATAAAATTATCCCAAAACATGGCCTTTAGCCCCAAAACTGCTCTTGGGGGAACCCATTCCCAACAATGGCACATAACGCAAGATGTATATGGGGAAAGCCACTTGATGTAGTTTTTCCCTCTCAACATTATACATGAACCTCTCGATTAGATCCTCTAGACTCTCATCTTCTCTTTAATTCATTCTAAAGATTTCTTCCTTAAGATAATGATCTTTATATTTTTCTAGAAATATCTTTTGCATATCATTCCATGATCTTATTGAATTAGTCCCTAAACTCATGAACCATTTAAGAGATTTATCCTTCAATGTTGTTGGAAACAATCTCAGTTTTTTATTTTTTAATAAGTAACCATAAGATCTACAAACAATTTCAAATTCAAAGAGAAAGGTTTTTGGATCCTCTGACCTTAGACCATGAAATTTTGGAAGACAAGATGGAGGGATGTTCTTCATGTCGAAATTAACATCAGTATCTTGAATGGGAAATCTGAGAGGATCTTCCTCATTGTCATCATCTCCATCCATTTCTTATATCTTCTTTTCCATCTCTTTTTCTACCTCCAAGAGTTAATGGTGATGTGTCTCTTACTAAACCACGTGATCAAATGGGGGGGGTGGGTTGGTGTTAGAGATTCTTTTTGTTTTTATGATTGAATGAAAACACTAATGCAATGCTCTTTTCTATTTTAGAAATGAAATATTCCTAATGTAATTATATTTTTGTTTTTGCAAAAAGTAAAAGTAAATGAATCAACTAGGGAAGAAAACAATGATACTTTGACACCTCCCCGGCAATGACGCCAAAAAGTGATGAGCCTTGGTATTGCAACAAAAATGTTGCAACTCCTAAGGCTACCGACTTTAATTATCAATGAGGATTCATACAAACTTAAGAGGTATCAGAACTATATGTGCAACATATAATGCGTCATTCATTTACTGTCATGATGTAATGGAGTGCATGTACTGAAGTCAAATCCTAAACTAATTGCAGAAAATGAATTGTTCGAAATGGAACCTTAACCTATTGAGAGAAAGAAAGTACAAGGAAAGAGACTGAAATCAAATGCTAAAACACGCCATTTTCTAACTAACTTCTAAGATGCTTTTCTTCAAAAGAATGCTAAGTTAACATGTATGCAATCCTACTATCCTAAGCATGCAGATTCAAACCATCAAACCTTCTATTGTTGTGCATGTAAATGAATAAAATAAATATTTTGTCTTTTTGTATTTTTTCATGTGAGTGTGTGAAAGCTAATCTCTTTTGGTGATGTGGTAGGTGGCTTTGAGATGATGGTGGATGGTTGGAAGGCTTGTAAGACCCTTAGGTGACTTTGTGTGGCTTCCTAGAGGTTTTCCCTCAATTTGGCCTCAAAACAGGCCACTACAGGAAAACCTACAAGATGTACTAAAAACCTACAAGATCCCTTGAAAACCTACAGGATATAGCCGAGAGAAAAAGGATGGATGTTTAAGGTGATAGAAATCTTAGGTAATGTTTTTGGTGGATGTAATGGAGTGAGAAAATGCCTAGGATCACTCAGAACTCAAAACCAAGGTTGGGAGATGGATGGAATTGCTCAAAAATCTTGGAGAAGTTTGTGAAATGATGAAATTCGTGAGGGTTTAATGACCAAGAAAATCAAATCCAAATTGGATGGGACAAACTTTGTTATTAACTAGTATGTATTAGGTCCCCATTCCAAGTGGAATCACTCAAAAAGACCTTTGTTAACCTATGAAAAAAATAAAAAACATTACTGGTTGAAAATATAGAAATTCGAGAACTAGTGAGCTAGTAAATATAAAAAATGCCTAACCAAATCAAGTGCAAATGAAATGGGGTAATTTTTGTTATGAACTATGTTTTTTGTGATCTAATTCAAGTGGAACCAACTTGACTAAATCTTGTTAGCATGCTCTAAAAATAGCATAAATTTACTGTTCTTTGCTAAAAAGGAGGTCCAACAATCTAGATTTGGGAATAAGAAGACTAATCCAAGAACCTCAATGATTATTATGAACTTCAAAAGCTTTTCCAAGGATTAAATAATGCTTGTGATCCTGCAAAAGAACTTTCATTAACCATTTAACTCAATCCTACAACAAGAAATCATTAATATTAAATGCAGATGTAGAAAGAAATAAAAACTAGAAATGCATGTGAATAAGGAGTGAAAAGAAGGAAAGAAAATGATACAAAAGTACTTTGAGGTTCCTAGGATGGCCAAGCCCAAGGAAACTCAAAGCCCTCTGGAGGAGAACAAGATTTAGAAGTTGAACATGGCACCAATATTCATTATTTCATCAATATGATTACATCCCTGCAAGAAAATACAACAGAGCTACAAAAATACAAGCTCTCTCCACAGTAACACTAATGAAAATCTATATCTAGAGGAAAATTCAACTTGATACTTATACAAAATGATTATGAATCATTCCCCATGAATGGAGGAAGCTTTCCCCACCAAAATCCCTTGATTAGTGGACCTAGTCCCCAATACTATGAATCTGCATTAAATGGCAAGGAACACATTCCTAGATTTTCTCAATCATTCCCTAGAGGAAAATTTGACTTGGTACTTATAAAAAATGATTATGAATTATTCCCTGTGAATGGAGGAAGCTTTCCCCACCAAAATCCCTTGATTAGTGGATCTAGTCCCTTCATTAGTGGAACACATTCCTAGATTTTCTCAATCATTAGAGTTCCACAATGTGTGTCATAATTCCATAATATCTTGTTGATTTATTATTTATTATTGATTCTTCTGTAGTAGGGAACAAGTCCCTAGATTATCTCCTCCTCTAAATCTTCATAATTTGTCTAATATTCTCATAATATTCCACAAAAATAAATAATATTAGGCACAAATATCCAATTATTCATAAACCTTTCTAATGAATACATTAAAGTTAAAAATAAATTATCTAATGCAAGAAGAGAGGTATAATATGTTGAAGGATGGTTAGATGGACCTTAATTTATGTTCAATTTATAGGCATGGGCCTTAATTTATGTCTAATTTAGAGGCCCATCACCACTGCTCAAAACCTCGCTATCTGTATTGCATATATCAGAAATATGAGTGAAGATACAAAGCTTGTTCTCACTAGAACAATTCCGCACAAGTATGCTCAACTCTCTCAGCTCACAAGTAAGCTCTTGGCCAACACTTAGTCAATTATGCAGCTCTCCAAGCCCCTATCTCCTTACATAATTCCTAGTAGGATGAATAGCATGTATTTAAAGGGAATTCGTGCTTCCAAAACTGTGCAATCCAAACATAGGATCAATCTCTGATGCATGCATGATATTTACACCCCGGTAAATAATACCACTGATAGTACATTGTCCCCGCACTCTAGTATCTACTGGGTCTTTCTCTGAACTGACATGCATGAGTTTCTAATAAGGGAACCTTCAATTAACTAGAGTGATGTGGATGCACTAGTGCACCAGCTGGCTATTAACTCTCTATTAGTTCCAAAAACAGTTTGGAACTAATTTAACTAAACGTAACTCAATAAATTGAGATCTAATTTCCAGCTCATTTTAGATCATACTAGACCCATAAAACTTAGGGAGAACATATACATGACTATAGAAAGACTTCCAACTCAATATTCCTAAGCTAATTAAGTTAATTAAACTTAATTAACTATTTACAAGTTGCTATGAATTCGATTTTAATTCGCAGCTTAATTCAAGGACAAATTAAACTGGAATTTATTGTTGTCATTTCTCAACACAAGGCTTGTATGATTACCTCATCTTCTTTAGGATCATTTACCAATTCATATTTTATTATTTACGACAACAAGTACCACCAATCTAAGGCAAGATCAGTGAAACCATTTATTAGTTGTGTAGCCATATACCTTGGAATAAGGGTTGCATCTTATGTTTTCTTAAGAGTGACCCATTTTGCTAACAACTGAAGAGAAAATATTATTTCTTCAATAGACTAACATCCTAAGTAAATGATTAGATTATTAGGCATTGTTGAAATAATTTTATTGGTCCCATTTATTCCTAAGGAGGAGAGTTCCCTGGAACGACAAGAAGAAGATGCCATTGGCATTGGGGTATCATATTCTAGTTCATTTTTTATAGTCAATGCTTGGAGACATTTTTCTTTTATTTGTTGCTGCAGAGGTGTGGCTACTTATCCATAACATATGCTTCTTTTGATATGTCCTCAAAGGCACTTTAGTAGCTCCAAAATTCCAATTTGGTCTATCGTCTTGGACTTGAAACACTCCAATGGAACTTTTCTTTCTATGTTTGTTCTAACTGCTTCTTGTTTCATCTCGAAGAATGTCTTTGTGAGAAACATAAGAGTTTATCGCTAGCCTCCCGACTACATTTATGACTTTTTTCATCTTTTATAACAAGGAATCTAATAGATCTAACCTTATGTTAATGTTTGCAAAGATGTTTTGAAGGGTATGGTGTCCCTAAGAACAAGAGACATAATGTCAATTTTATTTGTCATATCTTTTATTTCTTTCCTTTGTGACTCTGCATCTTCAATGTTTGATCTATAATATATCATTATGTAGATCATTTATTTTCCATCCTGTCACTGAATCTTGTAATATGGGGAAATATAACAATCTACACTCATCATATACTAATTCTCAAAATGTTGAAGATCTTATTGGAAGATATTATCTTTTTGTCTTCAAGTCTTCATAAAACTGTCTAAAAGGGACAAGAAGGAGATACATACCACGAAGAAAAGATTCTTCTCCACTAGGGAATTTATTGATGTGACCCAAGCCTTCTCTTGGTAAGGATAGCATGGCCAAATAATACAAAGGAAATGAATTTGATTCACATGCCCAAACTCAAACTTTGACAGATCTATCCTTCTAGAGACTTTACAACAATACTTTATTCTTCACTCTGAATCTTCACCCTATAACTTCAAATACCTTTCTCTATCTTTTTTAAAGTTATATCTATCTCCATGGCTTGCATTATGTTCCATATATAATTCTATAGGAGAATATTTTTGGCTAGCTCCTTTATGGAACTTCTTAGCATTTTGTGAAGGATGTGGGGACGCCACATGTCTCAATAATTGATCTTTCTCCTTTCTCAAGTTTTCTATTTCTACATACTTCCATGTAGGAATGTCTTTCAACTTTTCATGAATCTGCTTGATCCTTGATTTAATATCTCTTTGTTGCTGCATAGTGAACATACAAAAGTAAAATTCTTGTTTGGGCAAGTATTCTTGCTCACTTTCACCCCACACCCCCCCCCAATTTAGTGGCTGAAGATCTCTAAATTAATTTGTAAAGGAATCACAAATTTGGTCAAATTCTTCTAAAATTTTAGAAGGACCAAGGAAAATTATATTTCCATTAGGTCAATCTATGTGTGAACAATAATTTAACTCCCGCCATTCTAGTTCAAGCTGCTCAACAAACAATGTAGCTAAGTTTGGCTTGGATTTTTTCTTAGGGCATTGATGAGCCCAATGACCTGCCTTATGGCAATTATAACATATAGATTTTTTTCTGAGTTGGAATTTTCTTCAAGTAAGGAATCCTTTTCGGATACCTTTTATTCTTCTTATACATTTTCTCAAGTTTACCGAGAAGGAACTTGGACCTAAAAGTGTAATATTTATCCTTCCTTTTGCAATGGAAAACATTTTTACTAGTCTAATGGCCACGATTAATGCTCCACACCCCCATTCGGGCATATTTCCTACATTTTTGCACAAAGAGGAAATAAACACACTATCAAACCTTTTGAAATATTTATTTATACTTTTTTACGAACAATGCTTGGATTACAATTCTAATGTGTCAATTAGCCATTGTTAGAGACATGTCTTCCAAAGTAATGTTATTATCTTTGAAATATTTCTCAATTGCATCAGGGAAGTGCTCTTGGAAAACATATGATGTAATATTCTAAATTTGCAGACTCGTTGATTTTTCCTTAATCTATTATTACTTTTTGCATAGAACAAAAATATTAATCATGGTATGCCATGTTACGAAACCCCTTAGTCATAAATAATGATGCAAGATGCTCATAATCTATATCATTCTCAAGAATGTAAAATTGTGCACTCTATGCTTGTATGATTACCCCATCTACTTTAGGATCATTTACCAATTCATCTTTTGATCTTTGTAGCAACCAACATCACTAATCTAACACAAGACCTATGAAACCATTTATCAATTGTGTAGCCATATACCTTGGAGTAAGGGTTGTGCCTTCTTCTTTCTTAACAGTGACCCAGTTTGCTAACAACTGAAGATAAAATCTTATTTCTTCAGAAGACTAAAATCCTAGGTTGATGATTGGATGGTCGAGCATGGCTAAAATAATTTTATTGGTCCCATTTATTCCTAAGGAGGAGATTTCCTTAGAATGAGAAGAAGAAGATGCTATTGGCATTGGAGTATCAGATTATAGGTCACTTTTTATAGTTAGTTCTTGGAGACATTTTTCTTTTATCTGTGATTGCATAGGGTGAGACCACTTCTTCGTAACATATAATTCTTTTGTTATCTCCTCTAAGGCACTTTTAATGGCTCCAAAATCCTAATCTAGCCTATCATCTTGGACTTCAAACACTCCTATGGAGTTCTTTCTATGTTTGTTCTAACTACTTTTTGTTTCACCCAAGAGAATGTATTTTTGAGAAACATAGTGTTTTTTCTTTGGCCTCCTGACTGCCTTTTTGACTTCATTCATCTTTTATGACAAGGAATCCAACATATATAACCTTGCTTCAACCTTTTATAAAGATATTCTCAAGGATGTGGTGTCTGTAAGAACATAAGTTAGAATGTCAATTTTATCTATCACATCTTTTATTTCTTTTCTCTATGACTCTACATCTTATTTTATTTGTAATAAATCCTTGTGCATATCATCTATGTTTGTCTTATTAGCGAAGTTTGTAAGTTGGAGAAATTTAATAACTTACACTCATCTAAAACCAATTATCCAAGTGTTGAAGATCTTACTAGAAGATATTCTCTTTTTGTCTTCAAGTCTTTAGAAAAATGTATTAAATAGATAATAGGGAGATTACTACAAAGAATAAAATATTCTACTCCACTGGGGAATTCCTTGATGTGACCTAGGCCTTCTCTTGGTAAGGATATCATGGCCCAACTAATACAGAGGAGAGAAAGTTGTGATAGACCTTCGTCCTTGAGGTTGCTAAGATTTTCTTAAAATGTGGGACAATTTCTATAGACCCCTTTGTGGGCTTCATTTGGTGTATTTGTTCTGGAGGAAGTTTGACAAGACATACAAGAGTGTCTCATCTGGTTTGTAGGAGAGCACAACTCAGGAATCTTTAGAGACTGAGTTTTTTCTATTGAGGATAAAGGTATCAAATTATGATTTTCGTTTATATGAGTAAGAATTTGGGTTTTAGGTTTGAGTATTGAATTTCTCACGCAGTCAGGTATTGAATACTAGTCCAGTCAAAGGTTAAGGGTTGGACTTATTTGGATTTGTCTTTTTCCAGCACATTGTGCATGCGCGGAGTGGTTTAGACTGATTTTCTCAAAGGGGGAAGTGTATCATTTTCAAACCTAGTAATGACGATGGATTTTAATTAGATAATACATGCATTTACATACATATCAAATCCAACAGTTAAGATGTATGCTTCGCAAAAATCATAGTTGTAAGGATCAACTAAAACCACGGAGTATATAGGAAATATTGTAGCAAAGGTTGATCCATCATTTAAAGGTGCAAAGAATCCTCCTATTAATGCATCTGAGAAATTATTGTACCTTGTAACAATCGCAAAACATAAAGAAGAAAATGGGAAAAATGGGAAAACTAGTGCACCTAAACCAAGTTTAATTGTTGTGATATGTGCATACAAGAAATCTTTATTTACGTCGTAAGGCATTTCCCAATGGAAAAAACTCTCTTATATGCCATTGTGTATTGTCCTAGACCGTTGATTTGAGATGTTAGATGACTAGAAAAAATTCCACCGTTTGATCATCATAGGTCGTGGGAACAATGTGTTGGAAGTTGGTTAGAACAAACACTACGTTGGAAGTTAGTTAGATAGAAATTCGTTACAGTAATGATCCATGCCTTGGCTTGCTTATTAGTTTTGGAGTCTCCCCATCATAACCTCTCCATAGCTATAGCATGCCCAGGGAGCTATCTCTTCATGTTCTGAATTTTCCTGGCCCCTTCTTTCCAATGGCGGTGATGTAGGCCCTACAACTGCACCTGTCTCCTGGCCTGTTGCCCATTCTTCTACGCTATGTAGAGTCGAGGGGTGGGTAGCTCCATATTTTGTGTGAGAGATGCCTGTGGTGAAGTAAAATTACGAGTGTGGACACAAACAATTACTCTAGCCTGATAATGGGTATAGCCACAACTGATACATTCTATGGAATATTTCCTTAGGTTAGAACCAATTAAGAGGGCCTACCTCTTAGTACACTTATCCTGTTTGATGATGTCCTTTCTTGCTCGCTCCAGCTAACTCTCGTTTCCTTCTTCAAACACTTGAAACAAGTAAACAACAACAAACAACAATCATGATAATAGACAAATTGTACTTCAACCTACTTAACAAGTCAAGAAACATTAAGCCATGAATATGTAAGATGACACATCATGTAGGAAATCAATCGATAGTTGCATATATATTAAATCAAGAATAGATTACAACCATTGTCTTGACGTTGTCGTTCTCCTCCGACAAAACCAAGTTCCCACACACTTCTGCTAGCATTCCATGATGGCCTCAACAATAATAGTTTTAAGGTTATTCCCTTTAGGCTTCACACTAAACCAAATTCACACTTCTCCCTCACACAACTAGAGAGCTACAACTATGAATAGCTTGTTGTTTACTCCAAACTTAATTAGCACTAGCACATCAACATTAGCACGAGCTTGTGCTTGGGAAAAATGAAGGTTTATATAGCATGAATGGATGGGAGATGGATCCTCTTCTCATGGGAGAAGGTCTTATCTCTTGAGGTAGTTCCATGATGATAGGGGAAAGGATCCCAAACTGTCATCCTCGACTCCATCTGGCCAAGCCATTTACCAGACTTCCGTTATGAAGCTTCTAGCACTGGAAGATTCGACTCTTTATTTAAAAAACTTTCCATAAGAGGACCGACACGACTGGAACAAAGCTCAGTCGCTCTAGTTGGTGCTAGGGACAATGTTAATCCCTGCATATCGGCACAAGGAGGACAGGGGCCATTAGCGTCGGTCTTGTAAACTGGGAAAAACAGAAGATTTTGGGAAAATGGTGTAAAAGGGAATTGTTATGCTCATGAAGAGGGACACAATGGGAGTTTCTTCACAAAGGGTAAGCATGTAGGGTTCACTGTAGAGGTCTTCTAGGATCAAGGAACGGGGAGTACAGGGACAGTGACAAAATGTTGTATAACAATGCCTTAATTTTAACTGCATTATTGTGTTGGAGGAAGAAGAAGAATTCGATTTGGTGCTCAACTGAGCTGCAAGTTAACTGTGAGGCCTCTTATTGGGGTGTGAGTGAAGTTGACGACCAAACATGGCAGCTATTTCAGCGCCACATCTAGTGAGAAGGGGAAATTTGGGCTCAGGAGTTTGGCAATAGTTGGCATCCTTTGGAAATTGCGGAAATTGGGGATGTTGGGGATGTTGGTTTGTCTCCAACTTCTTCATTTCCTTATTGGGTCTCAGATCCATGCGTTGAAGTTTTTAATAATGGTGTGAGCAACTATATTTTTTTTTTAATCTGTGTTTTATCTTTTTGGAGGATTGAAATTAAAATATGGTTGTGTTTTATCCTTTTGGAGGATTGAAATTAAAACATGGGTACAACATCACTTCATTGCTAACCCAACACCTTAATTTTGCTATTTCTCCATTTTCTTAACCATGCATTGAAGTTTTTAATAATGATGTGAACGACTATATTTATTTTTATACTCTGTGCTTTGTCTTTTTAGAGGATTGAGATCAAAAGATGGTTGTGTTTTATTCTTTTGAAGGATTGAAATTAAAACATGGCTACAACAACACTTCATTGATAACCCAACACCCAATAGAGTTATTTCTCCATTTTCTTAACCATGCGTTGAAGTTTTTAATAATAATGTGAGCGACTATGTTTTTTTATAATCTGTGTTTTATCTTTTGGAAGATTGAAATTAAAAGATAGTTGAAATTAAAAGATTACAATTAAAACATGGCTACAACAACATTTCATTGATAACCCAATGCCGAATAGAGTTATTTCTTTATTTTCTTGAGAAAAATATCTATTTATTTGGTTGAAATTAGGAGTAAAACAATAGTGAAACGCTTGCTCCTGATTCATCTGAAGTGTAACGGCAAGGTGAGTTTGACATAGTGTAATCTAAAACGCAACTCGTGTGTAATCTAAAATAATAAAAACTTATAATTTTATTTAATATTATATCACTCAAATTTAAATTGAAAAACCAAACCATGATCCAATGAAATTATATTTTGCTTATTTCTTATTAAATTATATATACTAACACGATAATCTTACAATTAACTCAAAAAATAATATAAAAATAATTAATTTATAATTTTGGATTATAATGTAGAATTATTTTTTATTTACTCATTTTTATTTCTATGAATGATAGTCTTCTATTTAATATTTTTTAGATTCCGAATTTTAGTGAATGTAGTTGTTGGCCAGAATTTATAATATTGATTTATAAGTGAAAATTTTCTAAAATTAGTTTGAAAGTCAAAACCAAAATGAGTCTATCAATAAATTACATTTATATGATGTATGTATAATGAGCAATCCATTTGTAAACAAGAAATCAAGTCTCTTGTTACTATAAATATAATATGTGATATTTAAATATATTGTTACACCACTGAGTTAAACTATTTTTTAATTTTTATGGTAAATGGATCTAGACTTATAATTACTATTTATATTTTATATATTTTAATGTGATGGAGGGTTTACATATATTTGAAAAGTAGTTATAATTTGTTTTCCTTTAGATTTAATTAAAAAAGTATAAAATTAAATTCAAACAAAATATTTTATAAATAGTTTATTGTGAAATGAGAAATGGTTTTTGGGCATGTGGTATTGATGATGGATGGTATTGGCCCATGGTATTGTAAAAAAGTCTATTTACAAGTTAATATTATCTATGGTAAAGTGGTGTACATATCTATGGTTAAAAATGCTGTTATTATGGGCTTATTAATTAAATTTAAATATGTTCACAGAATCATTATTTTAATTTATAATGTAAAATGGATCTTAACTCATAGCTACTACTTATATGTTATATATTTTTATGTGATATGTATATTATGATTTTCTATTATCTAAAGAGTTTCTTGTAATTTTATTAATTAAAACAAAATTACAATATAACAAATTGAATTATTATATTTAATATTTTATTATTATTTAATTGAATTGAGATGTAAATGTTTACAAATCCTTTACATCTTATAAATTGAACATATTAATATAAATTGAACATATTGAACAAACATGTAAAAAGGTTTACATACTGTCTTACATTACAACTACACATCTTCTTCGTTTTGATATTTTATATCAAATTTCATTATTTTAAAATTTTGGTTTTTTTTTTAATATTTAAGTGATGATTTTTTTGGTTTTTAAATATTCATACATGAAATTGATCAGTTAATGATTTTTTTATTTTTATTTTTAAATATTCATACATGAAATTGATTAGTTCATAAAAACAGATTAGCAAAATAGATCACATTCCCAACATAAAATAGATACTCCCTTTATTATTTGAAGGTTTGCATAAGCAAATTAAAATTCCATATTTAATCTGTAATGCATTAGAATCACATCCTAACTTTGTTATTTTAATTTATGTGTAGTAATCTTGCAGATATTAGGTTCCACATAAGTGCAAATAAGTGCAAGGAAAATTTTGAGAATGTGTATACTTGGTGGCAAAAGCTACAAATTTTGCACTGAGATCAAATCTCTTTATGTTGGAGTTTCTATGAAGAATAGTGCTATTGACAATGGTGCCAACAATGGAGCTTGTAGTGATACAAATATTGGCAATGAAGGTGATGTGAGAATCTTGGAAGCAATAGGAAATGGCTACATTGAACAGGGAAACGAGACTACATGCATAGGAGCATGCTCTTCAATCAAGTTGGGAGAAGGCCATTATTGAATTTTTGGAGAAAATGGAAATGTTATGGCACTGAATAAAAAAAAAATGGAGTGGATTTTTTGGAGAAAATGAAAATGTTACAGCACTGAATGAAATCTCTTTTGTAGTGGATTTTATAAAGAGAGGGGCTTGAGGAGTCATTGCAACTACCCCTCTTGTGCTTGGAACAGTCATTTTAGTTTCCATTGCTAAAGATGGAGGAAAAACACATGAAGCAAAGAGAAATACAAGGTATTAAATGTTTGGAATGAGGATGGTGGGTCTTTGAGAGCCTCACAAGAATTTGATTTCATCTAAGAAAATGCATTCAAAGGAAGAAAGATCAGTTCAGGCACTTTGACTACATTGTGGTTGAATTTTATATAGCTTCGTCCATATCCGAACAAGTAAACTACATTTTTGGTGTAGAATCTGTAAGTATGACCAAGGTAACATATGGCATTATCAGGCCTCATGTTCATGTTGGTCATGGGGACATTGACAGCAAAATACTTTGGGTACCAAGTCATAGGCAATCGTCCACCTACAATAGAAAGAGACATGAGCCACAATTTCCATGCATTCATATCGGCATTGAAAAAAGTACTCGATTTGCAGTGAAATCTAGCAAGGGTTGTCCCAAAAGTTGCAAAAACATTTGATGTGTGTGAATTTCAAAAACTAAGATGACACTTTTACTTGGAATGGAAGCTCAAGAAACAAAGTACTTCCCCCATTTCCTGGATGGTAAATTGGGTAAACCATTAGCCCTGATTCTAGGGCAAGAAAGTTCAGGAAAGGAAACATAGTACTTTCCCACGAAATAAACCTTTAGCCTTGATTTTGGGGCATGAAATGTCAAGAAACATATTACTTTCGCACATTTTGAAGATGGTATGTTAGGATAACTATTGGCCCCAATTCCAGGGCTTTGCCCCAAGGGAATGGAAAAGATTCAAACCCATGAGTACCAACAACTAGCAACAATATCAAAGAACTCCATATCTAGCTGTAGACCACTTGAGCTAACTCTTGGGCTCAAAAATTAAGATGATCTATTTGATATGGTATCCAAAACTAGTGATTTCATTTTAAACATTACCTGGATTGTATGATCCAAATATAACATTTGCAATGGTTGCTCCACTAGCCTCTCCCAAATAGCCCACCCAAAGAATACCTAAATTCGTTTTATCATCCTTTGCAAATTTTATATCAAAAGGACCCCAGTCATGATCACAAGAACTACGAGTCTCTCGAACAAAGTAGTAACTTGGGTTACCAGTTGCCTTTTTTGGCCAAGAAACAACAAACTTGTTTTTTCTAGAGCCTTTTCCTCCAATGTCAAGTCTCCACCTACTATTAACACTGTCGCATTTTTAATGCATGTAGTCTGAACAACCCAAACTATTAAACTATCATTTCCTTTGCATGCAAAATCAAGTCCTATGGAATTATTCTTACAAAGTTGATCATGTGGGCAACTTAAAGGATGTTTAAAATATTTGAGGCATTTTAAGCCATTCATTTTTTATAGATGTTTGCTTTCTTTTTCGATGTGATAAAAGTCTCATTTCTATTTGTTTAGGAGCATTTCTTAAGGTGGTATGAGCTCCCTAGGATGAATTTGTATGCTATAATCTTATTGAAGTTAGAAATAACATCAAAACCTCCTACTTTTAGCTATTGGTTTATGGGAGGTGTTATTCTTGGTTCTTCTTATTTTCTAGATTGTTTCCAAGAGAGACACAACCAATGGAAAGTGCGACAACATAGTCTTATTCCTACTATAGAAAACATTTGAAATCTTCCTTACTATAGACAAAGATATTGAAAAATAAACCCCATACATAGTGTTGTAACTCATATTTATTTAGTGCACATAGAACACCACCTAAAAATTCTATACTCTTGATCACAAAAACATAATTGTGACAACATGCTAGAATTGACATAAAAATTAACTCAAAATGCACATACATTATCTTGAATCTCTTCTAACAAAAACTATTATCAATTGCATTGTGAAGTAAAGTTGATATGATATTATTTGTTCTATGAAATGTTTGATTTAAACCATTTAGTTATAACAATTGGGAATCGTGCAGTTCATGAATTTTAATGAAGAGAATTATCATAAATCCTTTAGAGTTAAGGTGTTGTGCATTGCCTTCATTTTGAACATATTCTAGAATATTGGTCTGGTTGGAATCTCCCTTAAACATAACATATTGCATAAAAAAAAATTACTTCTTTCTTTTATGCTAGTGCTTCCTATGCTACTGCCTTATGGCATTTCTCTTGCAACATGTGGTGCAGTTGCTAGTTTTATCCCAATCAATAATATCATGATTTAGGAGATTTATATTTGTTGGATCATCTGAAGGAGAGAAAGATATGTAAACACAATGGGTCTTTATGAATAAGTGAGATATTATATAATGTCACCATTTTAACTTATAAACTTCAAGAGGATTAATGATGATAAGAGGAAAATGTGTAGTTACTTGTTAATAAGATGAAAATGTGTTACTCATTCAATTTTAAATATAAAATATTAATGATGATAAAATATTCAAAAATACAATATAAACAATGAAAAATTACCACTATAAATATATCTTAATCACATATTTACCAAGTACTATAAGAGATTAAATTTCTTAATGTGTAAATTCTTTTACAAATTTGAAATTTAATCTCTCTCAACTCTTGATAGGTTCGTGATTAAAATAGATATATACTAATATTTATTTATACAACAAAATGCTTACAAGATTAAAAAATGTAGAGACCTAGCCAAAGTGTGACTATGATACCATTAGCACGCAAAGACAAGGGCTTTGAAAAATCTATCATTCCAAGGACTTTACAACAATACTTTATTCTTCATTTGAATCTTCACTATGCAACCTTTATTCAACCTTAAACTGGCACGCAAAGACAAGGACTTTGACAAATCTATCCTTCCAAGCACTTTATAACAATACTTTATTCTTCATTTCAATCTCCATTCTGCAACCTTATTCAACCTTACACTGACATAGCTAAGGTTGTTTTTAATCAATGAAGTTGGTTACAGTTGTTGAATACTGAATGGACCTGAACCAAAACCAGAAAATAAATTAATACTTGTGCACGCACCCACCTAACGTCTAGTGCAGCTTCGGTACCTAAATGAACTGGAACAAAAAAACATAAATCAATACTTTTACATACCACCTAAAGTCAAGATGCTTGAGAGTGGTTGAGTACGAATGGACCAGAAATACTCATGGGGGGCCACTCCCTTGTGGAGGCATTCAGACCCTAATCTTGCTAGTGGTTTCATGATGGGAAGATAAAATCTCAAATGCGTTGGAAGCCCTTGGGCTCTATCTATCATCTGGTACCAATTTGAGGACTAGAGAAACCCTAATCTTACTAGTGAATTGGCAGTGGGATGGTAAAATCTCGAACTTGTTGAAAGACCTTGGGCTATCTCTCTATTCTGGTGAAGAGAATGGTGTGTTGCTTTGGTAATGGGGGTGGTATGATAAAATCTCGAACGTGTTGAAAGACCTTGGGCTATCTCTCTATTCTGGTGAAGATAAGATAAGATAATATAATTATATTTATGTCTAACCAATGACCAAAAAGTAGGTCAAAGGGACCGTTGAGTACACTGATGTATATACAAAGAGGGAGAACCAAACAGTCTCCTATAAAAGATACAATGCATGAAGTAAATCAACATCTAGCCCTAGCAGAGAAGATCCAGGAGCTAATAGGTCTGAGGATCAGACCCATCTCTCCTAACATCTGAGGTTGAATGAATAACACTAAAGAAACTCAACAAATTCTGTTCGCTAGATGAAGAGCCGATGGCAAGTGCAGACTGTCCACTAAATCGTATCCTGGGGGGTTCACACGATGCTGAATGCTAGAGGACCTAGTCTGTCTCCCAAGAACGGATTTGAGACAAAACTACTACTGAGATCTCGTGTGACAGGGGGAGGTCCCACGGATCCTCACTGATCTAGAGTCTGGATACATGCCAGTATCAATTGATCTCTTGGTGCCCCTGTTTGAAGGTAGTACCCTGAAAAATGTCGTGATCCTCTGTGTGGGGTCTGGTCTGATGGGAAGCTGAAGAATATGTGCTCTGTTAGGTCCCTATAATACTAGTGATTCCCCCATTACTATTTTCATTGTATCCTTTATTGTTATTGTTGTGCCCCTATTGTCCCCATATTATTATTATTATGCCCCATAGAAGCCCACTATTGTTATTTTTGTGTCCTTATATTATTATTGTTAGGTCGACTTTGGTTATATTGTGACCCCTTAGACTCCTTTATATAGAAAGGAGGTTTTTTCATTTGTATCATCCAAGAATTGTTCATTTGTGTAATATAAAGGAGGTTGCACCCTCAAAGAGGCTGATTTCTCAGTCATTGATCTATGTTTTCCATATTTTGTGAGCTGGTTTCATAACATTTGGTATCAGAGCTTTGGATTCTAGGGTTTCGCTGCTCCAAATAGATCATCGTGGCATTTTTGCTATAAATTTTTAGCTACGAAGTTTCAGAAGCTAAAAAAAAACCATTTGAGAAGAAATAGGTCTGAACCTCAGGTCCAAATTTCAGATCTTTTCTTGTTATATTTTCAGAGATATGATCTGAGGAAGTTAGGGTTTTTGCGAGCTCCAGAATCTTATTTCAAACAGGTCATCATGGACGTTTCACAGTAATTGTTTTTCTACGAAGGTTCAGACTATGAAATTAAAACCCATTTGAGCCGAAATCCTGGTGAAGTTCAGATCCGAATTCTTCAGATCTTGTCTCACCATATTTTCGGAGATATAATCTGAGGCAGTTAGAGTTTTTGCAGACTCCCGAATTAAATTCTAAACGAGTGATCTTGGGAAAATCGTCATAACTTTATCTCTAAGCATCAGATTGAAATTTCGTAAGCTACAGAAAGAGGATGGACTGTAATTTTTTGTGTATTGTTTTTAGGTTAGAAGGTCGAAACAGTAACAAGTGGAACTTCATACAAGCTCGCTCTACTGAAAAAGTATATAAGCAAGTCATCTTGGGAGGTGGGGCATAACTCTTTCTTGGAGAATCCAATTTTGGTCAAAATGGTGGAATTGGAAAGAGGGCACAGAGGGATATTGGAGATCACAATTTCAAACCTTGGAGATCCGAAATTACAGAGTTACAGTTATTTCAATATCGAGCTCCTACAAAGTGAAAAAAGGTGTGTATTTTTTTTTTTAAATTTTGCATAAGTTTGGTTCGAAAAAATAATTTCAAGGAATTCAAAGGGAATAGTGAATCATTATAATCAGTAATTGATGCCTCGAAGAAAGAAAATAGAAACACCTAGTAAGAAACTTGAAATCTCTAGCATGACTCATGAAGAAGAGGAAGAAATGCAACATGATATATCAAAATTATGAGACCAAGTGCAACAAATTTCACTCACACAAAAAGTAACAGAAGCTAAGATGGATGGTTTAAAGAAAGACGTAGAAGCTGAGATGTATGGTGTGGAAGTTAAGATGGATGGTTTAAGGAAAGGCGTAGAATCTAATATGGATGGTTTAAAGAAATGCATAGAAGCTAAGATGAATGGCATGGAAGCTAAGATGGATCGCATGGAAGCTAAGATGGAAGGCGTGGAAGCTAAGATGAATGGCATGGAAGCTAAGATGGATAGCGTGGAAGCTAAGATGGAAGATTTGAAGACATATTTGAAAAAAAAATCTACAAGAAATGCTTACTAATGGCGAAAGGGTAGTAAAGGAAACTCATGATGAGAAAAAAATAAATGTTAATCATGATTTCATAGACTCTAATGTTGGATCGAAGAACCACCATGTTCCAAATATTGATATGAGGAAGTTTGATGGCAAGGATCCCACAACATGGATACTACATATGGAGCAATTTTTCGATCTCCATAATGTCCAAAACACACAAAAGGTACGCACTGCAACTTTATATTTGGAACCAAATCAGTTTGTAAGGTATCGATGGCTTTGCTCTCATAAACAAATTGTCACTTGAGCTATTTTTAAGGATGAAATGATAGCACATTATGAGGATACAAAAAGCAACACGTTTTTTATCCAATTAATAAATCTCAAACAAAAGGTTTCAATGATGGAGCACATTGAGGACTTCCAAAAATTGAATATAAGGGTAAAAGATATTCCAGAGGAGAATATGATTGATGTGTTCATAGGGACTTTAAAGGATAGCATCCAACATGAGGTTTGCCTTTGGGAACCTGATTCATTAGAGAATACGTTCAGGTTGGCAAGAAAAATTATGGCAACAAGGAAGCCTACCACTCACAATAATAAAGATGGAAGTGTTGTTGTCCCCTTGACACCACAACAATTGGAAGAAAAAAGAGCAAAAATGGCTTTGTTACAGTTGTGATAGAAAATACACTAAAGGTCATAAGTGTGCTAAGAAGAAATTTTTTTACATAGATTGTGAAGAGGAGGAAGAAAATGAAAAAGAAACATCAAAAGAAAAGGATATACACCAAGAAAGAAGAAATGAATCCAACCATATCTTGTAATGCATTGGTTGGAATTACCACTCCTCAAACTATCAAGATAGAAGGGGATATCAAGAAGAAAAAGGTAATAGTGTTGATTGATTCGGGCAGTACCCATAATTTTATTCAGTGTAAGATAGCCAAGGAATTAAATTGCTTCCTATATCCAGCACTAGAGTGTCAAGTGATGGTTTCAAGTGGAGGAACCATAACTTGCTCAGGAAAGTGCCATAATATCAAGCTATCCATGAGAGAATATGTATTCAATAGTCCAATGCTTTTCGTTCCAATGGGTGGTGTTGATGTTATACTAGGAGTCCAATGGCTACAACCCTTGGGTACAATAGCTTTTAATTTTCAAGAACTTTTCATGGAATTTTCTTCAGAATGAAAGGAAGTTGAATAAAGGGGTATCATAGGGAAACTGGAAAGGATAATCAGCTCTAACAGAATGACAAAGCTTCTAAAGAAAGAACAACAAGACATAATTGCACAATTATGTTCACTAGAGGTTCCCACATCGAAATCATCTATTTCTCTAGATCTCCAAAAAGACTTGGACAATCATTCCAGGGTATTTGAAACTCCCAAAGGCCTCCCGCCTATTCGTGATCATGATCATGTTATTCATTTGATTCCAAGAAGTGTTCCTCCAAACATTAGGCCTTACAGATATCCCTATGCCCAAAAGAGTGAAATTGAACGTATGGTTGCAAAAACGCTAGAGGCTGGGATAATTCAACCTTGTCAAAGGTATTTCTCTGCTCCAGTAGTATTGGTTCACAAGAAGGATGGATCATGGCGCATGTGTCCAAATTATGGGGAGCTCAACAAGCTCACTATTAAAGATAAATTTCCCATTCCTATCATTGATGAATTATTGGATGAATTGCATGGATCAATTTACTTCCCCAAGTTGGATATTCATTTAGGATATCATCAAATCAGAATGAATACTGAAGACATTTTGAAAACAAAATTTAGAACTCATGAGGGTCATTATGAATTTTTGGTCATGTCTTTTCGCCTTAGCAATTCACCTTCTACATTTCAAGGTTTGATGAATTCCATTTTCAAACCCTTCCCTAGAAAATTTGTGTTAGTATTTTTTTATGATATACTAATCTACAACAAGTCTTGGAAGCATCATGTTCAACATGTTGACAAGGTGCTCAAAGTATTGGAGGAGAAACAATTATATGCAAAAAAATCCAAATGTTTCTTTGGAGTACAAGATGTGGAATATTTGAGTCATATTGTATCTCATGAAGGTGTTAAGGTAGACCCTAACAAAATTAAAACCATTAACGAATGGAAAATCCCCACATCCATAAAGCATCTGCGAGGATTTGTCAGGTTGATAGGGTATTATTGCAAGTTTGTTAAGAATTATGGGAGAATAGCAGCACCTCTAACAACATTATTGAAGAAAGATGCATTTGCATGGACTCTAGAAGCAATGAAGGCCTTTGAACATCTTAAAGAGGCAATTTTCCAAGCACTGGTCCTAGCTACACTGGACTTCTCAAAAACCTTTATTGTGGAATGTGATGCCTCAGGAAATGGAATTGGTGTTATTTTAATGCAAGAAGAAAGACCCATTGCTTTCAAAAGTCGTCCAATAAGGGAAAGTATTTACACAAAGATATTTATGAGAAGGAAACTTTGGCAATATTACATGCACTTAAGAAATGGAGACCCTACCTAATGGGAAGACACTTCAAAGTAAAAACAACTCATGATAGTATTAAATACTTTTTAGAACAAAGATTATCTTCAGAAGAGCAACGAAAATGCGTCATAAAGATGTTGGGTTATGACTTTGAAATCATCTACAAAAAAGGGAAGCAAAATGTTGTGGTAGATGCACTCTCAAGAAAGGATGAGGATGTGGAAGTATTTCTTTGCGCCAATTCTCTTATCCAACTAGAGTGGATAAACGAAGTAAGGGATAAATGGAGGAATGACGAAGAAGTGTGGGGACTCATTCAAAAGATACAACAAGATGCCAGTACATCTGATGCATTTAGCTAGAAAAATGATTCGTTATGGTACAAAGGTTAGTTATACCTATGTAAGAATTCCCAACTCAAACAAAATATTCTTATGGAATTGCACACCTCTCCCTTAGGAGGGTGCTTAGGATTTCTAAAAACTTACCACAGGATTAAGAAGTAATTTTTTTGGGATGGCTTTAAATCAGATATTCAAAAGTTTGTGGCAGAATGTTTGGTTTTCCAACAAAATAAAGTTGAAATAATTAAGACCCCAGGTCTCTTACAACCATTATCCATTCCAAGCCAAAATTGGGAGGAGTTTTTAATGGATTTTATCACATGTTTACCCAAGTCCGAAGGAAAGAGTGTTATCATGGTGGTAGTTGAAAGACTTACCAAGTATGCATATTTTTGTGCATTATCTCATCCATTTAAAGTGAGTACAGTTTCTACTGCATTTATGGAAACAATTCAAAATCTACATGGAAACCCAAAGATTATTGTAAGTGACAGAGATCCCTTTTCACTGGAAATTTTTGGACAAAATTATTTTCTTATCTTGGTACTCAGTTAGCTCATAGCTCATCTTATCATCCTCAATCTGATGGGCAAACTGAGATAGTAAACAAATGTTTGGAAGGATATCTTCGTTGCTTTGTATCTGATAAACAAACACAATGGGTCAAAAGGTTGCCTCTGGTGGAATGGTGGTATAACACTTCCTTCCATACAGCAACAAAAATGACCCCATTTATGGCACTTTATGGGTATGAACCACCATCCATCACATCATATTTAAGAGAAAATTCTAAGGGTCAAGCAGTGGAACATCACATCGAACATCAACAACAAGTCCTCCAACTCTTAAAGGATAACCTTGTGTTGGCACAAAATAGAATGAAACAATAGGCATATCTAGATTTTAGAGATCTGTGGTATTTATCTTTTGAATTAGTTGTCGGAGAATCCACAGTTTGAACTTTTTTATGCCAACGTTTCAAATTCCAACTGGGATCCATCTTCAGGACTTTTGAATGATGATGCAAGAATAGCGGTTTAGAAGGGAATAAATAATCATGCGGATAGAAAATTTTTAGGAGAATGTCGGCTGATTGATTATTTA